>CAIGRL010046546.1:0-12723 GCA_903798325.1 Fraxinus xanthoxyloides
CAAGAAGCTTGAACTAGAAATCAATGTCTGCATTGCCCGAGGCTGGGGAGTCAGATTAACCATGTGTTATGCGCAAAGTTTCATAGGAATAAGCATAAATCAACCCCAACATGTAACTTTTCTAAAACTTTTATTCTCAACACATGGTTTCAAATATATGCATCATAGTAGGCAAATTTATCTAACCAACACAAGTAGACAAAAGAAAAAATAAAGCTGAAAATACATTATTTTTTTAATTCTGATTTTTTTTTAAATTCTCAGATTTTCCCTTTTTTGCATGCAAACAAGCACCCAAAAGTTAAAAATAGATAAAAACTCAAAAACAATTCACCTCTAAACTTATAACATACATTGCCCTCAATGTCTAGTAATATGACAAACAATATATACAAATTAAGGGCAAATAAGGGAATTAAGTACTCCCCTAGTATCAATTTGAAGGTGTTGAATGACTGACATGAAAGTGTTGGATCATTTGGTATGTCTTTTCTCTTGACTAATGTGTTCAGGTATCATGTTTATGCAAAATAAATGAAAATCAACCTAACATGAAAAAATTTAAAATAAGCTCTGACACATCCTAACGGAAAATATGAGGATGAAAATACCCTACATTACTAAAAGGAATAATAATTACTAAACTACTAAAAGAAATAAAAATTTACTAAACTACTAAAAGGAATGAAATTTACTAATCCTATATTCTAGAAAATAAAAATAAATAAAAGGGAAGAAAATCGGATTGCCTCCCAATAAGTGCTTATTTATAGTCGTTAGCTTGATATTGGCAATCTACATCATGGAATTCTAAAGAAAGCTTTTGGTGTCTTGCTCAGTTTGCTTCTTTTGACAACTTTTTGTTGATTTTCCAAATCTTATCCTTGCCTTCTTTGGTTCCTTTGTAACTAATTTGTCATAATCTTTATGATATTCTTCAATAATTGATATCTCTTCGGGGTTAAATTTCTGGTTTACAATCTAAATTCAAAGAAAATGGCAATTCTTTCCATCCACTTTTTCAAGTCGATTATATCCCTACCTTTGAAACTCGCTCAAGTATATGGCATCTTCCATATGCATTTTACTTTCATCCAACTTGGCAAGTTTATTATAATATTTTGCAAGTACCTCCCATCCATGTTGAGATTAACTATTGTAAAAAAAAATTACTTCTTTGCTATTGTAAGAATGATACATGTATTGCTGAATAGTACTAGGAAGAACACCAAACATAAGAGAGATCAGGTGGGTAGCCAAAATGAACAAAGCAAAACAAAATAGAAGTAATAAAAACAAAAAATTAGAATCCTATATAAACCAACAAAGTCAAATTAAATACTTTATTCCCTGGTTATTGATTATGCCTAAAGAATAGCGGTAGTTGTAGTATAGCTTTGGAGTTTCGAGTCTACAAAGAGATGGAAGAAATGCTCAAAGGATAAAAAGGATGAACGTTCTCCGTTTGTGAAGTAGAATTTATTATTCGAATAAAATTGAGAATTCAATGTTTGAAATAACGAAATTAAAATCAATATTTGGGGTAGCAAAGCCTTAGAATCCCCTCAATTGGATTGGATTAGTCTCATCAATTATTCATTTTTGTAACTTAATTAGAGGTCTTCATCCCAACTCGGAAGATATGACGTTACAAATCAATTTAATTCAATTGTAATCCTACAATATAAACTTCCTATAACACGTTCGCACTCTTTTTATTGAAATAAGATCGAGAATCGACCATATACATCAAACATAAGACAGTAATCAATCCATCAATAAAGTAAAATGGAAATTGAAACTCAACAAATAGTTTAATTCTTCGATGGAAAAAGCATGATTGAATCCATGAAAAATCTAGTAAATGTTAATCCAATTTCAACATATTTATGAAAAGAAAATCTAAATCCTAGAATTGTTTGTCAATGAAAAATCAAATTATATGGATAAGAAAAAATGAGAAATCTCCAGTTCCCATTGGGTTCCGTCCTAGCTTTACCAAGGTTGTCAGTTCTTCATCGAGATTCTTGTGCAAAAACCAAAGAAAAATATGTATGGAGGCATCTACTCTCGTTCTGGCACGTTCTAGGGTTGAAATATCGTGAAAAAAGTTGGTTTCCATAAGAGTTTGACGTAGATTAGAAAACTGAGATTCGCGTCAAACTCTATTACTATGCTACTGCATAGTAGTGAGAGTTGGGGTCACATAGAAGTGCAAAATTGGATGCTGGATTCTTTAAAGGGCCCTATACGACCGCAAAGGAAAGAGGTTGTGCGACAACATAGTTTATTCCATTTCACAATTCTTGTGTTTTGGTCCTCAAACTCCGTTCCTTGTTTTGTAACTTCTTCTCCACTGCTTCTTCTTCTTCCCATGCTTAATTCCTTAGCCAAATTTGACCTCTTCATCTTCATATCTTTGTTTTGCCTTCCTAGTCATCTTTTGTATATTTGCAAGTTGGTCCTGGAACTTTCATTTCCTTCAATTTGGTCTTTTTTCCACTTGTATCTCCTTATTCTCGCTACATTCATCACGTTGTCCTGCAAAACGTAAATTTCATAGAACTAAACTATATTCCAACATAATTAATCAACAATATTCCATGTTTTGAATAAGTGTGTAAAAATGCACTTATCAAACCCCCCCAAACTTGAACTATTGTTTGTCCTCAAACAAAATTGTATCTTAACTCTATATAGAACATGGTTTGTCAACTTGCCGTATCTCAGGATTGGAATTCAGTCATCAAACAAATGAACAATTACAATAGTATAGAAATTAAATCAATCTCCACCTGTTACATGCATAAATCGACGCGTGTGTGTATGTGTGAAAACTCATGTCGACATATAAAAATCATGATTGGCTCAACCTAACCCATAGTAGTCAAATAAATCCTTCGCTCGAGTGATACACACCACCAAACCTATAATTTTCACTCAACTTTTACGAGGTGCATCCTAAGTTGAATTTATTCAATTCTATTCCTTACTCTCTCTTAGCTTGGATAAATACCACTATTTCAAGTTCACACTTCAACAAGTCAAGATTTTCCAATATTTTTGATTGCTTCAACCCTTAAGACTAAACTAAATTACTTGCTTCTCATCAAAGGTGTAGTTTTATCAACCAAATTTTGGGGCTCAATGTATTTTTTTCTTTCCGTTATTCTTTTTGTTTTCAAAATATCTTCTCATTTGCTTTCTATATAACCCATGTAACGAGCTCTGGGCCGATGAATCCCAAGTTAGATGACCATAGGGCACCAGATTTTAAACCACCCTTATAGGCTTAGTCACCTTGTTATATAGGCTCAAAAAGACGCTTTTATTCACTCAGAAATTAGTGCAATGACCCTTTTATTTTAGACATTTAGTTTCTAAAACTAACTTCTAATTTAAAACTTTCATCTCGTCTTTGTCTCATTGGTTTTAGACAATCTACATGTATCGACCCAAAATTTAATTTTCAAATCGCTACCAAAAATATTAACTTTAACAGTGTAAATATATGAAATTAGCGGGCACAATTTAATTGACAAAAACTCATAACCAAATAAATACTAAAAAAACATGCATATCGTATTTATTAGATAAATAAATAAATGTCAATTCTACTAATAAAGCATAACGTAGTTTTAAATTTATAATCCAATAAAAACATGTCTTAAACTTATAAATAAAATCCATAAAACTAAGAAATTGTTGAAATTAAAAAAATACCTTGTTACACTGGATTATTATTATTGAGTTCCATAAATTCTGGCACCACGACTGCACCTCATCTCTGCCAACCAACGACCCATTCTAACCTATGAGGTATGAAACAAATGGGTAAGTATATGGCAATACTCAATAGATCACGAATTAATGGCGCAATACCGAATAAAAATATTAAATCATGTGTCAAAAATATCATATCGTAATTTCATATCTTTAGAAACCGATAAGAGCTCAAATATATCTTATCTTTGGTACCGGATGACCATTACATATCATAACCTAACATATCATATCGTAACTTTCATTAGCATAATATTTATCAACATGAAAAATAAGATTAAACGGGACAAACCACTTGTACCACATAATCCTACCTTGTTAGATAAAAGAGTTTTTGAAAAGCAGAATCCAAAATCACGTTCCAAACTTATTTTCTGCCTGAGTTGCTGCCACCACCGGATGTGTGTATCTATATTTTATTATTTTTAGGGTAAATAGTACTTTTGTATGGTATTTAGAGTTGAAAGGGAAAAACGAATTCTTGTAGGAGGAAAAATTGTCAATTGCCGTGTTTTGCCTAAATAAAAGTGTCAATCACAATATTCTATACAATCAACAATTAATAATCAACATGTCATTTCTATCACATCCCAAAATCAAAGCAAATAAATCATATTAAAACAAAACTACCTTATCTACCATCTACACGTGTCTACTAACTCATACAATTCGAAATCAAAAAATAAAACACTTCATACACATTACATGTGGCAAAGCACATTTTCATTCAAGGTTTCAATTAAATTGCAAAACTAGTTTTTCATCAATTTCTTCAAACTGAAAAATCTTGGAGTTGACTTATCCGAATCAAGTTTTTCTCGAGCCTATTATACATATTTAATTACAAGCTATTCAACGAGTCCATTATCATTACTCTATCAATATTTAAATATTTGACCCAAATAAAATTGAATTTTATAAATGTATCATTTTAGTCCCCCCAATTTTTCCAAAATATAAAATATATAGCACATAGATCAATTAATTCTACTATATTATTATTATTATTATTATTATTATTATTATTATTATTATTATTGGGACTTTACACCATTTTCATGCACGGAACCCCTACTCATCTCAATGTTCCCACTGTAACATCTCAATCATCTCCAAACTATCCTATAATTGGATTATGGATCAATACTATAGAGGTTATTCGATTTTACTTGCTATTTTCAACCATTTTCTAAATACTGAACCACATCACTAACTCAACGTGCCAAATATGAGTAAAGTGTATAGAAATGTCCAATTTCACATAAACAGATTTTTGACTAATCTAATACTACACTATTTTCATTATTCACAGTTGATATAGTCACATCATAGCCAACATGGTTATCAGACCCACACAAACACACAAAATTAAAGTTATAATCTAATGCTAGAAAACAAATAAATAGAATAACAAAAAACTGAAAATAATTGAATAAAAACTGCAAATATGTTTTTTTGGCATACAATCACACAAACAAATCTTACAGTAAAATGATGAACGCCCAACCCCAAACTTATTTGAAAATTATCCTCAATGTTTAGATAATCACAAAATGCTAAACTAAAAATAACGTAAAGAATAGGATGAATGTACAATAAGGTAAAGAAAAGGGGCTCAAAGTACTCCTCTAATAAATATGGGGGTGGTAGATGGAAACCAGAGTTGGATGTACTATCAGTTGATAGTGGAGAGAGTCGTACGACTATTGTCACATCATCTCGGACTGCTGTGTGAGCTCGGCCTCTATGCTCTGAATGTGTAGAGACTGTTCCCACACTTCATTCTCGATGTTAGCCAAGTGGTCCCAAATCTCGTTAGCCTTAATTGAATTCCATCGACTCTGTACACATAGTTATTTATCCATCCATTCAAAACCTCAACCTCCCGTCTCGCATCCAATGACTCTCTATTTGTAGTGGAAGTAAAGTTCCAAGTGCTCAACATATCATTCATCACAGTCGTATATCCATGCACATAATACCCATAGCCTGCTAAAGACTCTCGATATCCCGACTAGAACCCATCATCATAGCAAAAATTTATCTCAGCAACTACGTATTAACGTCCAGTGGTGGTGGTGCCTCAGGCATCTTAGCATCCTCAACCCTTTGCTCCAGTATAGCCCGATATTGTCTGAATCGCTTCCTCTCTTGCTTCCCTATATGTTTATCCCTAGTTCGATCCTGAGCCTCCAAGGTGGAGATTTTTATGAAAGGTCTGGTTTCTTGAGAAGCTCCCCGGATGGAATAGTAACGCTCACACTCTTGCATATCCCACTAATCAAACTTGGAAAATTCAATGAACGGTGTCGATCTCTCCAAATACCCTGGGAACGAATCTGTTCATAAATAAAAGTAGCCAAGTCAATCTTATGCCCTCTAACCAAGTCATAGAATGTCGTCCTATGTGAAGTTGGCTCAATGTTATGGCAAATAAATAGCCATAGAATGGCTATAGACGATGTAAGCTGGATCTGATGCCAAATTGGAGTCTATAATGACCATGCATTATCATGCCCAAACAATACTTCCCAAATTGTGTTCCATGGAAAATTTCTAGGAATGGAAACTATGTTATCCCATGATAATTGGTAGCAATCATGTATTAGCTCGGGTGCGAACATGATCCATTTGTCCTTCATCCACGTCTATTGAAGTTTGCATAAAATTTGTGAACTGGGCCTTCATATACCAGGTGAGGTCTTTCAACCACTTTATCCCAATCGCAATTTTATACCAAAGTCACGATCTAAATTCAGGAAAATCTTCTAATTTAACTGGTCGTTCTGGGAGCAGTGTCCAGTGGCCAATAACATCCGAGTATCGTGTGGTGGCCTCTTTATCCAAGAATCTCCATATTCTTCCTTCAGGTCCTCTTGTTCGTGCAGTACCCAAAGTAGATGCCACTTTTTCCTTTCCTTTGGAGGTATACTTAGGAGGCATTCTGTAAACACAACAAGAATTAAAACATGTAAGCTAATCGTAATGCATAAATGATTACCATAATACTTAGAGATAATAAGTGGAACATGAGCATCAAAAACTCCTAAACATATGTTACAAGCAAAGAATTCAAGTAATGTACCAACAAAACATAATGCATTGTAACGATGCCATGCTTAACAAAATGTGTAATGAAACATGGGTATTGTCATAAAGATTCAAAATGTAGAGCATAAACCCGATATCTACTCAGACTATGGCGACTTGTGCAATGCAATACACAACAAACTATGCAACTCTTTCCCAACCAAATCGGACATTGTCTTCAATGTCTTAACATGCCTACCATAGAAAAAAGGAAGAGTATCACCTGAATATTGGAGTAAATCACATAGTGTCAGAACGATGGTTAGCTTGAAAAGTACTCAATTTAAAAAAGATGAAACAAGATACGAAATGAAGCATAAAAAAATAAAACTAACAGAAAAGAAAAGTGAAAAACATACCTAAGGAATGTCGAGGATGGTAAACAGGGTCTGCAAGAGGAGTTTCTTCCACTGCAGGCACATGTTGGCCATAAACAATCTTAAGACACTACCACTCACTTTAAATACCCTACCATCATTAGGATCCTCAATTTCAATGGCCCCATTATCGAAAACTTGCTTCACCGCAAAAGGGCAATCCACCTAGATCGAAGTTTTCCTGGGTACTTGTGAAATCTAGAATCATACAAGTACACTTTTTGATTTTGTTCAAATGTCTTTCTAAGATTTTTTTTTTGTCGTGAAAAGGTTTATTTTCACCTTGTAGATTCTAGAACTCTCATAAGAGTCATTCCTAAATTCTTCCAACTCATTCAATTGAAGTTTTCTAAGCTTACTGCGTTTTTCTAGATTGGAATTAAAATGATTAATAGCCCAACAAGGTCGGTATTCAAGTTCTACAGGTAAATGACAAGGCTGTCCAAAAATAAGGCAATAGAGTTACATGCCTATGGAAGTCTTAAAATTCATATGGTAAGCCCAAAGTGCATCATTCGGTCTTAAAGACCAATCTTTACTATTAGGGTTCATTGTTTTCTCCAAGATTTGTTTAATTTCCCTATTAGCCAATTCTACCTATCCACTAGTTCGAGGGTGATAAGCAATAGAAATTTTATGAATAATCCCATACTTTTTCATGAGTGCTTCGAATGAACTGTTGCAAAAGTGTGTGCCTCTATTGCTAATAATAACACGTGGTGTGCCAAACTAAGACAAAACATTTTTTTTCAGAAATTTAACAACCGTTTTATTGTCATTAGCCCTACAAGCTAATGTTTCTACCTATTTAGACATGTAATCAATTGCTACAATAGTATACAATTAACCAAAAGAAGTTAAAAAAGGTCCCCTGAAATCAATTCCCCAACAGTCAAATATTTCAATTACCAAAATGGAGTTTATAGACATCATGTTACATCGGGACAAAGCACCTAATTTTTGGCATCTGTCACAAGTTCTACAATAATTATTAGTATCTTTAAATAAAGTAGGCCATTAGAAGCCATGTTGTAAAATTTTTGCAGCAGTCTTTTTTATAGAAAAGTGGTCTCCACTTTCTTAGGTATGACAAAAATTTAGCACACTAGGTACTCTTCATCAGGGACACAACGTCTTAAAATTTAATTGAGGCAGTATTTAAATAGACATGGATCATCCTAATAAAAATTACGTACCTCGACCAAGAACTTCCTCTTGTCATGTGCGCTCCACTCTTTAAGAATCTCACCTACAGCCAAATAGTTCACAATGTGAGTAAACCAAGGTAGAGAAGAGATAGAAAACAAATTCGCATATGGAAATTCATCTCTAATTCGCAGTGTGAGTGCATTATCGTCGAAAGTTAGCTTTGATAGATGGTCGGCCACCTCATTCTTCACTCCCTTCTTATTTTTAACGGTGATGTCAAATTCCTACAAAAGTAATATCCACCATATTAATCATGCCTTAGCATCCTTCTTTGCAAGAAGGTACTTAAGGACTGCATGATCTGTTAAGATTATAATGGGGGAGCCGATCAAATATGATCTAAATTTATCAAGCGGAAAGACTACAGCTAGTAACTCTTTTTCAGTAGTGGAATAGTTCATTTGAGCATTGTTAAGAGTTCTACTAGCATAGTGAATCACAAAAGGCTTACCTTCTCTGTGTTGCCAAGAACTTCACCTACCGCGTAATCACTAGTATCAAACATGATTTCAAACGGTAGTGTCCAATCAGGTGGTATTATGATGGGTGTTGAAGTGAGTTTGTCAATCAGTATTTTAAATGCATCTTGACATTCGAGATTCCATTTAAAAGCGGCATCTTTATTTAGAAGGTTACACAATGGTCAAGAGATAGATGAAAAGTTTTGCATAAACCTTCTATAGAAACCTGCATGGCCTAAAAATGATCTAACATCTTTTAATGTCTTAGGTATATGCAATTAAGAGATTAGTTCAGTTTTAGACTTGTCAAGCTCTATTCACCTAGAAGAAATCACATGCCCTAAGACAATTCCCGAATGCACTATGACATGACACTTCCCAATTTAAAACTAACCATTTTTTCTCACCTCATGTCAAAACTCTCTTCAAATTTAATAGGCATGCATCAAAAGAAGTTCCAAAATTGTAATCCATCCATGAACACTTCCATGTAATTCTCTACCATGTCACTAAATATACTAGTCATGCATCTTTGGAATGTGACAAGAGCATTACAAAGTTCAAGTGGCATCCTACAAAAGGCATAAGTGCCAAAATGACAAGTAAATGTGGTATTTTCTTTGTCCTCTAATATAATAACCAGAGTAGCCGTCAAGAAAATAATAAAAATGATGGCCAGCCATATGCTCCAAGATTTGATCTACAAAAGGGAGACGAAAATGATCCTTATGGATGGCAGCATTTAGTTTCCTATAGTCTATGCACATGCACTCACCAGTCACTTTTTTTGTGGAAACCATTTCACTTAATTCATTTTTCACTATCTTAACTCTTTGAATTTTTTAGGAACTACATGTGTAGGACTAACCTCTTTAGTATCCGCGATAGGTAAATGATACATGCATCTAACAATTTAAGAACCTCATTTTTTCACTACATATTTCATAATGGGGTTTAGCCTATGTCGTGGGTCTCTCCTAGGATTAGTTCATTCTTCTAGATTTTTTTTAGCTATGGTCCAGCCTAATACAGATCGATGTTCATTCAAAATGTTCAACAGTTTCTTCCATTGCCATGCATTCAATTCCAAAGAAATAATTATAGGGAAGGTATCACCTGGTCCAAGAAATTCATAGTTTAGTCTTGGAGGTAGAGGTTTCAATTCTGGTTTAGGACTCTCAATGCTTGATGGCTTCTGTCCTCCAATCCTTTTTGTCAACTCTTCAAACTGGGGCTACCATGGTGATGCTCCGTAATCCTACAATTTTGTAAACACGGCACAAATGTTAGTATACTCCTCATCATCAAAACCAGCTGGATTTTAGAATTTAGGAGAAAAGAGCTCAGAGGGTTGAAGTAAGTGTTTGCTCCTGAGTGAATGCATCAATCATGAATGCTTGATGACGCTCATCATCATCTTGTGGTTGCTTTGTGATGTGAAAGATATTAACTTATAACGTCATATTTCAAAAGAACGCTTCATTTGAACATTCCTGCAATTTATAATAGCATTAGATGTAGAAAGAAAAGGTCTACCGAGAATAATAGGGATTTTAGAATCAACATTTACATCCAAAACCAAGAAGTCCACATGATAGTAAAATTTGTCAATTTGAACAATACATCCTCAACTACCCCCTAGGCCTAATAATAGATCTATCAACTAATTGTTAGACCACAAAAGTTGATTTTATCTCACCTATACCTAAAAACAAGTAAATTGTATAAGGCATAAGATTTACACTTCCCCCTAAATCAAGAAAAGCTTGCGCAAACTCACAATTCCCAATGACACAAGACAAATTAGGTCAACCAGGGTCCTTATACTTCAATGGGATCATTTGCTCAATCACCGCAATCACTTACTCGGTCAAGAAAGTAATTTTCTTGACATGGTGCTTTCTCTTTGTACTGCACAAGTTTTTAAGGACTTTAGCATATGTAGAAACCTAAGAAACCACATGTAAGAGAGGCATATTGATTTTTACTTGCTTGAGGTGTTCTAGGATTTGATCAGCAGACTTCGGTGTAGGCTTAAGAGCTTGAGGGAAAGGCACTCTTACCTAGTTTTCTACCACTTCCTCACTAGGGCTACTCTCACTAGACTCCTTTTTAGTTTTCCTAGGCTTGGGGATTGGTTCTATAACTTCCCCTGATCTAGAGGTTATGGCATTCACTTTCTTAAGATTATTTTCTTCCGGTCCCGAGATTTGTGCCATGTGTTGCCCCTTAAGATTTGGTTGAGGCTAAGCTGAAAATCTTCCACGCTGTCCTACAGCTAAGGCATTAGTCAACTTAGACATATGATTTTTTATCTCTTTATTTTGCTCAACTACTTGAGTGAGCATAGTCTCAAACTTCTTATTTGTCTTACCTTGTGCCTCTATAAAAGCATGTAGGGTGTCTTCTAAAGAGTTCCTAGAAGTTTTAGGCTGATATGATGGTGTATTAAAAGTTCTAGATGGCTAGACATGTTGCTTGTTTTCATATTTTCAGCTGAAATTGGGGTGATTTCGCCACCCAGGATTGTAGGTTTTCAAAAACAGAATATAGGGCTTTTTGTATGTGCCTAAGGCGTTACAGTGCTCTTCATAAACCCCCCATGTCAGCAAAAGTACTATACTCTTGCACTAGATGATCAGTTCTACCATACACAAAATAGGGTCCTAGAGACTCAATAGGGATACATTCTATGTAGATTTTGAGTCCTTAGCATGTACAGTTTCTAGTTCTCTAGTAAGAGTTTCTACTTTAGCTCTAAGACTATCTCCCTCCCTAAAATGATAAATACCTGTGCTAGTGGGATTTCTTGTGTTTCGTGACCTATTGGTACCCTTAGTGGTGCTAGTTTGAGTCCAAGTATGAGCTTTTTCTGCTAGGTCATCTAGATATTTTATAGCCTCGTCAGGATCTTTTTGTGAAAATTCGTCGTTACACATCATCTCTACAAATTGAAGCTTTCTAAGTGTTAATCTCTCATAGAAATTGCTCACAATATGCCAACTCTCATAGTTGTGGTGGGGACAAAGGGCTTGCAATTCTTTATATTGTTTCTAAGCTTGGTATAAAGTCTCACTATCCTTTTGAGTGAATGATGAGATTTACTTCTTAAGGGCACTAGTTTTGTGATGGGGAAACTATTTATTAAAGAATGCTTGAGTCATTTTAGCCCATGTGCCAATCGACCGTGTCTCAACAAATACAGCTCGCTTTTAGCTCGTTCTTTAAGTGAAAGTAGGAAAAATTTTAGCTTGACTGTGTCTGTTGTACCATGTTGATTATGGAAGGTTGTGACCACCTTCTCCAATTCCCTAATATGCACGAATGGGTTTTCATTTTCAAGTCCATGAAAAGTGGGAAGAAGTTGATTCATTCCCGGTTTAAGTTCTATACGTGGCATATTAGGCAAAAACATGATGCACGATGGTATGGATGTGCTTATGAAGTGAAGATAATCCTGTAAAGTCCTATAAAGCACATCATCTTGTTAATTATCAGTCATAGTGTTGTGTAGTGTGGTGTTCATGGCAATAGATGCAGTATGAAAGATAGGGTTAGGAAGTGATTTAAACACTAGAAAAGGTCCTTCGGTAGAGCTTGCTTGCTCACCTCGATCCCTGCTCATCAAACACTATAAAAGATCCTTCAGTAGTAAATGAATGGTATCACCCTTTTTAAGTCGATCCATTGGTGTTTTGTACCATCATGGTAGTTGTAGCACAGTTTCGGGGTGTCGATTCCATAGAGAGATAGAAGAAATGCTCAAGGGATAAAGAAAGGATGGATGTTCTCTCATTTGTGAA
>CAIGRL010046559.1:0-11976 GCA_903798325.1 Fraxinus xanthoxyloides
CATATAAATCATTCAAATCCAAACGTGTTTAATGTCAAAAATTGTAAAATTAGGAAACAAAAGATTACATCACATGGTTCATCATTCTCCTAGTACATAAATATCTAGCCTAGCATAGTGAAAATAAGAAAATACAAAAATAATTGAAGAAAAGACATCACCCGATCAATGTTATGCTGAAAATCCAAGAATCTTGTGTTTCGCCTTGTAATCATTGCCTCAAGATCTCTTTAAATATGTATCCTAGGGTCTTTGTGATGTCCTATCTCTCCCTCCTTTCTTGACGGTCTTTAGCTTTTATATTCATTCCAAGATTCATTTCCTAAAGTAGTTGAATGAAAAAGAAAAAACCAGAAATTCACGCCGAAAACCAACTATGCGGCCGCATGGTTATATTCCATGTGACCGCATGGTTCAACCAAAAATTGGCTCCACTTCCCTGCTAGTTTGTGTGCGATTGCATTGATGTTTCTACCATGCGGCCACATGGAAGAGCAAAACTTCCATGTGTGTCATTTTGGTCCTCGAACGTCATTTTCTCTCCTTTTGACCCCTTTTCTTCATTCCCCTTCTTCCAACATCCCTCACGCTCATCAAATTAGGGCTTAGTTCATTCACAATCTCAATTTGTGCTTCGGGTCATCTTTCGGCTACTTGCACTTTGGTCCCTAAACTTTTGTTTCCTCCGTTTCGGTCCTTTTTCATATCTTTTCTCTTGAGTTCCGCCATATCCATCAATATAGTGCCGCAAAACGAAATTAAACATAATTAAGACATATTCAAACACTTGTGTCAACAATTACTCATGTTATGTGAAAAATAACTGTTAAAAACCCCACTTATCAAATCCTCCAAACTTAAAATATTGTTTGTCATCAAACAAGAAAATGACTTCATTCTACACATCTCAATGTTCCCTTGTAACGGTTCAACCACCTCCAAACTATTCTAAAAAATGGATGATGGTTCAGTACAAAAGAGGTTATTCGGATTTGTTTACTACGTTCAACTATATTCTAAATAATGGATCGAATAATTAACTCAACATGCAAAACATGAGTGCCTACAAGAATTATGTCAAGTTTCATGTAATAAGTATTGGTCAACCAAATTATGCACCATATCTACAGTTCCTAGTGCATTCTATTCTAATATCTACATCATTGCCGGCAAGGCTATCAAACTCACACAAGTACACGACTCCAATCTAATGCTAAAAATTAACTAACTAAAAATTAAAAGTAACAAAATGAAAACGGCATAAAATAGAATTCATTTTTTTCACTTGACAACACACAAAAAACAGTAAATTAATACAACGATTGATGGAAGATTATGCCATCCGTAAACTGAAATCTAATATTGCCCTCAATGTAGGAATACAATAAAATTTAGACAGGCAAAATGGAGGACAAATAGAAATTTAAAACACATAGAGGAACTGGTACTCCTCTAATCAATATGGAGGTGGTGGTGGAAAACTGGGACCCGCATGGCCGTTTCCAGGTGGTGGATGTAACCGGGCCAAGATCTGTTGCATCAACTCATACTGTTGAGATAGCTCGGCTTGAAGACCCTGAACGACGATTGTCTGCTCTCTCACCTCAGTCTTAATGCTACCAGCCAACCCACAACTCATTTGCTCGCAACTGAATCCCATCTACTCGACCGACATACGTGCTCAACCTCCTATTCATCGTTTATATTTCTTGTCGAGCTGCAAGGAACTCCTTATTGGCAGTGGAAGTGAAGTGTCCAAATCTCTACAAATCATTATGTATCGTTTGTACCTCAGTGCTCATGGCCCAAAAGGCTTGCTGAAGACTCTAAATGTCTCGGCTGGAGCCGGTCATGGTAGCAAAAATCTGTCTCAACAGTTTTGTGTCAACGTCCTACGGGAGTGGCTGTGCCTGAGGTAACCCGATATCTACATCATCTTGCTCGTGTACAACTTGCTACTGTCTTTGCTACTCCATTGCCAACTTATCTTCGTGATTTGCCCGACCCCTCTCCTGTGCATTTAAGGTGCTGCGCTTGATGAATGGGCTTGGTTTCTCGGGGAGTTCTCTCGATGGTATAATGATGCTCGAGATCTACCAGATGCCACTGATTAAACTCAGAAATTATTAAGGAGTTGCGGTGGTCGCCCCAAACTCCCATTATAAGGGTCTGCTCATAGATGAAGGTAACAAGATCAATCTTGTGTCCACGAACCAAATGATAGAGAAAACTCACCTTGGGATTCGAAAATGTGGTGCTGTGAGAGGTTGGCTCGATGTTGTGGCAGATGAAGAGCCATAAGATAGCAATTGAGGGTGTGAGCTCTATTTGATGTCATTCAACCGTTTGTAGTGGCCATGGATTTTCACACCCGAGCAATACTTCTGCTACTTCATGCCAACTGAAGTCACCCGAGATAGGAACCACATTGTTCCATGATAATTGGTAATAATCGTGAATGACCTCAGGGGTAAACATAATCCATTTATCTCTCACCTATGTCTAGTGCTGATGCTCAAATCCTGGTGTGTCAATCTCACTGTTAAAGTTGGCGTACAATTCCCTGATCAGACCTTTCTCCCAGTCGCAGTTCTGAACTTAAGTGATCAATTCAAAACCTGAAAAGTCATCAAGTTTAACCGGTTGCTCAAGGTTGATTGCCCAATGGGAGATGACTTCGGAGTATTTGACACAAGCTTCACTGTTCATAAATCTCCTCACACCTCCTTCAAGTGTCTGTGTTCAGGTTGTGCTCGAAGTGGAGCCGACCTTTTCCTTTCATTTAGATGTGCGTTTTGGAGGCATTCTACAACATAAGGAAATTGAAACATGTAATTCGTATACGAAGCAAAAATTGAAAGCCAAGATGCTTGAAGATAATACAAGAAGATAGGCACCAAGTACTTAAATAATTGTCGAAGTGTGTAAGGTATGTGCAAAGTCAAATGTGTGAATTACTCGACCAAACAAAGTATAAACAATGGAATGATGCCAAGCATGACAAAATATAGCATGAAGATGGACAACATGTAAGACATGGCAAAATGTGGCTCAAAAACCCAATAACATGTTAAAAGAAGGAAAATGTGACATTTATACACATGTTCAACTAATCAAGTTCGTTGCCGAACATCATCGAGAAAAGTTGAAAATTTGCCCGACAACCTCTGGCATATGAAAGTAGGTATAGTAGTCTAACACGTATCCGAAACTGAGATCAAACAGATGTCATATGGGTTAGAAAATCGAGGGTCGAAGTGAGTGACGTGAAGTGACTTATACCTACTCTTGTCGTGGCGACGTGTGAAAATTTGGGTGTTGGTGTGTTCCAATTCATTTTATAATGGGGTTCAACACAACAAGCATTCCAAAACATACATGAATCATGTCGAATTCGAAAATAATGCTAATGCAACACAATTTTTCACTTAGACAATTGGACAAACACCTTGAAGGCATAACATGTTTTCATAAATATTCCAAGGTATTGGTGTTAGTCAAGCCCCATTTCAACTCACAATCAAACACTCCAACACTACCTAATTCCCGAACTCCATTTCAATCAACCTATTTCAATATCAAATCAATGAAAGATAGTACTTAAAATGAGGCAAAAAGGATTTAAGAACATACCTTGATGTAGGAAGTGACGGTGAGGGTTAAACCCCTTTTTATGTGCATTGAATTGGGTGTTTTTTGGAAGCTTAAGAGTGAAATGAATGGGTGTATGTTTTCGTATGTGTAGGTGAGGATGTGCTTGTGTGTCTGTGTCATTGAAAGTGCTTGGATGTGTGGAAATAAAAAGAAATCGAGATGGTGGATTTACCCCATGCGGCAACATGGATGACTAGGTCAGGGCCAGACTCATCCATTGCGGCCGCATGGCTGGTAGTGCCATGCAGTTGCATGGACTACCAGCATACTGGTCACGTCCATTTTAAAAAAAATCCCTTTTTTTGACCATTGGGGGTCCCATTGCCTCAATTCTCTCGCAAAACAAGTTTATATGAATACGATGAGGTAGTTTAACGTGAAAAGTTGTTGCGAACATATTCAATCCCTTGAAAGTTCATTTTGGTCTACTTTCACGAAAAAACCCAATTTTGCAACCCCCAATGTTACACGGCTTTCCATTGCCCCCACTTCTCGTCAAAACACATTTAAAACTACCATGTGTGTGTGTATGCAATGAATCTTACTCCAAAATCACTTCTAACTTGAAAGCACATGTGGATTTCGAAAAACACGGTTCTGATTATGTTGCCTCGAAATACATGAATTTGTTTTTATCGAAATTGACAAATTACCAATGCAACACCCCCAAACCGATTCTTAACACATTGTAAACTAAGTAGGATCATGCGTGGACTCTTGGGGATCTCTAGGGATGATGGACATCCTAACATGCCTAAAATGGATGAAAACATGAAAAATCATAATATAATGCATAAAGGCAAATAAGTAAAAGGGAAGAATATGTTGGGTTGCCTCCCAACCAGCACTAGTTTATAGTCCATAGCTCGACTATACCAGATTTGATTTATTATGGCGGTTTGAGGTGAATGGTGGATTTGTCCTTGGAAAATTCACTGCTCCAATAGTGTTTCATCCGCTGTTCATTAACTGTGAAGTTCTCTTTATGTTCATGGTAGATCTCAACAGCTCGTTTGGAAGTACTTTTGTAACATTATATGGACCAGACCACATGGACCTCAATTTTCCCAGGAAGAGCTTGAGTCTAGAATTATATAACAATATTTTCTGCCTCACTGTAAACTCTCGCTGCTGAATATGCATATCGTGCCATCTCTTAGTACTCTTCTTATATAATTTTGCGTTCTCATAAGCTTCCAACTAGAATTCATCCATTTCATTTAGTTGAAGCAACCGCTTTTCACCCTACGCTATCAAATCCAAATTCAAATTTCGAAGTGCCCAAAATGCCCGGTGCTCCAATTCAAGAGGTAGGTGACATACTTTTCCAAAAATGAGGTGGTAATGAGACATGTCTATAAGAGTTTTTAATGTCATTATGTAGGCCCACAGTACATCATCTAACTTTTTGGACCAGTCTTTCCTCGAAGAATTCACGGTCACTTCAAGGATTCTTTTCAATTCCCGATTTGACACTTCAACTTGCCCGCATGTTTGGGGATGGTATGGGGTAGCCACCTGATGTTTGACACCATATTTACTCAATAACTATTCAAATTGGCGATTGCAGAACTGCTTTCTCTTGTTACTAATTATGGTACAGAGTGTACCATAGCGGGTGAACATGTGCTTTTTGAGAAAACCAATTACCACCTTAACATCATTGGTTGGTAACCCAACTGCTTCCATCCATTTAGATATGTAGTCAACTGCTACCAGGATGTACTGATTGAGAACGATGGGGAAAATGGCCCCATGAAGTTCATTCCCCAAACATCAAAAAGTTCCACCTCCAAAATACTATTTAGAGGTATTTCATGCCTTCGTGAGATATTTCCTGTACGTCGACACCTCTCGCATCTCTTTACAAATTCGAAGACATCTTTAAATAATGTAGGTCAATAGAACCCTGAGTGTAAAATCTTGGTTGTTGTCTTGGAAGCTCCAAAATGCCCCGCATAAACTGATGCATGACAATGCTCAAGTATTTGAGGCATTTCTTCCTCAGACACACATCATCTAATGATCTGATCCGTCCCTCTCCTTTATAGATTTGGATCATCCCAAAAATAGTATTTCAACTCCGCAAAGAACTTCTTCTGATGACTCGCATAATCCCGTGGAGGGATAGATTTTGCCAAGTAATTTACAATATCAGCGTACCAATGTGCTTCTTCCATGCTAAATATCCGCTCTTTGGGAAGATCTCATTTATGTCAGCTGACTCTTCAGGCTCATCATGCTTCAATCTAGATAAATGATAAACTACCACGTTTTAGTGCTTTTCTTGTCCTTAATTTCAATATCAAATTCTTGCAATAATAAAACCCACCGGATCAATCTCGATTTGGTGTCCTTCTTTGTCAACAGATACTTCAGTGCAACGTGATTTGTATAAACTATAACTTTTGACCCCCACAAGGTATGGCCTGAATTTGTCAAATGTGTACACTACAACCAAGAGCTCATTCTTAGTTGTTGCATAATTCATCTGAGCATCGTTTAGAGTTTTGCTTGTATAGTATATTACATGGAAGATTTTATTTTTCCTCTGTCCCAGAACTACTCCTACAGTGTAGTCACTGGTGTCACACATCAACTCAAAAGGTAATCCCCAGTATGGTGTTGAAGTAATCTTCTTTTTCAAACTGTTGAAAGTTGATATGCACTCCTCAATAAATTCAAAGTGGTTGTCTTTCACCAACAAAGTACATAACGACTTCGTAATCTTTGAGAAGTCCTAAATGAAATGTCTATAAAATTTGGCATGCTTGAGGAAACTGCGAACACCTGATATTGGTGGTGGTAGGTTCTCAATGACCTGAATCTTTGCTTTGTCTACCTCAATCCCATTTTTTGAAATTCGATGTCCCAATACAATCTCCTCTTGGACCATGAAATGGCACTTCTCCCAATTCAACACCATATTTGTTTCTCTACATCTCTGTAGGACCAAACTCAGATGTTCCAAGCACTCATCAAATGAAGACTCAGAAATAGAGAAGTCATTACTTCTATGAACTTTTCAACCATATCGAAAAGTATAGCCATCATACATCTTCGAAATCTAGTGGGGCATTGCATATACCAAAAGGCATCCTACAACAAGCAAATATACCATAAAGGCATGTGAAGGTGGTCTTTCGTGGTCTTCTGGTGCTATTAGTATCTGATTATAACCTGAACACCCGTCGAGAAAATAGTAATGTAAATGCCCTACTAAACTCTCCAACATTTGATCAACGAATGGGAGAAAAAAATGATCGTTTCGTGTAGTTGCATTCAGTTTGCGGTAGTCGATGCAAACTTTTCATCCCGTAACTGTTCTTGTGGGGATTAACTCGTTCATCTCATTCTGTACAACTGTGATTCCCCCTTCTTTGACAAAGCCTGAACTGGACTGATCCAAGCACTATCTGATATAAGATAAATAATTCCTGCATCTAAGAGCTTCAATACCTTTGATCTGACCACTTCTTTTATATTGGGATTCAATCTCTGCTCACTCTCTACACTTGGCCGAAAATTCTCCTCTATGAGAATCTTATGCATGCAGAGTGAAGGCCTGATCCATTTTCTATCTGCTATTGTCCATCTAATAGTTGTTTTGTTTTTCCTGAGTACCCGCCTTTCTTCTTCCACCTTGCTAATTGTTTTAGAGACAATTACTAGAAGTGTACTTGACTCCCCTAAGTATGCATATCTGAGAAGAGGTAGTAGTTACTTGAGCTCCAATTTAGGTGGCTCCTGGATGGATGGTATAGGCTTTTTGGTTCCTGTTCCAAGTTTTTCAATATGCAGTTTTCGAAAAAACGATGGGTTAGTTTCCATAAACCATGCACATATCTTAATCTCAAGAGAATCTAAATGTGTTGATTGAGAATACGTGATACACGCCCCGTACACATCTGAAGAATTTTGAAGTAGAAATGTCTCATGAACCACATTTTCAATTACATCAATCTGGAAGCAACTGTCTAACTCTGTTGGAACTTCATAGCCTTGAAGACATTCAAAGAAATATGTTCTTCACCAAGTCTCAGAATCAACTGCCCCTTTTAAATATCAATCAGTGATCTATTAGTGGCCAAAATTGGTCTGCCTAGGATTAACGGAACATCCTTATCTTTTTCCATTCTTCCATATCCAGCCTAGGATTAACGGAACATCCTTATCTTCTTCCATTCTTCCATATCCAAGATGAGGAAATCAACAGGGAAGATAAATTTCTCCACCTTGATTAAAACGTCTTCTATTATTCTCCTTGGGTGTGTTAATGTTCGATCAGCTAGTTATAGTGTCACTATGGTTACTTTAGCTTCTCCCAATCCAAGTTTTTTGAAAACAAATAGAGGCAGTAAATTAATACTTGCACCAAGATCATACAAATCTTTATCAAAGTAAAAATCACCAATAGTGCAAGGGACAGTGAAACTCTTTTTCAGAAGAATTCATTATCTCTTTATTTGCATCTGGCCTTTTTACATGTACCTCAAGTAGTTGAAACCCACTTCTTGTAATAATAGCTTGAGCATGCTCCTTAGGATTCACTTCGGTATTGCTTGACAATGCGCCAAGCACTTTTCATGTCATAGAAAGAACTATCTGCCCCATATGTGTCTCTGGATTCTTAATAGCAGTACCTTGATTTTCAAAATTTGTTTCAATCTTTCTCATGAACTGGTTAGTTGTTTTCATGTATTTGTCGGTCTTTTCCATGAGTTTTGCAAACATTTCCTCCAATTGGGGTTTCTTCTCCTACTGAAAATTTCCTTGAGCTCGATTGTGATTTTGATTTTAATTTCCACGCCCAAAAGAAATTTGGATGATTTCTTCACCCCGGATTGTAAGTGTTAGAATGGGATTGTTATGTTGACGTTGACCCCACTCGGTATACCCTACTTGTTCCATTCCTTGTGAAAGGATGAGACATTCAGTTGTGCCATGTTCTGCCCCCACACTCCTCACAATTGGACTTTCTTACTTGTGTTGAATTTACTGTTTATGTTATGCTCTCTACCTTGTGAAATAAGGAATCAATCTTTGAAGATAAAGTTGAGTAAGTATCTACCTCATAGGCTCCAGCTAATTTCTTTGGACCCACTCGATTTGAAGAGCACATGGCTAAAGTATAGCCATTCTCTCAAACAACTCCCAAGCTCTATCAATCTTTCTTGTGGTTAGGGAGCCATTTGATGATGAGTTCACCATGCTCCTGAAATACATGTAACCAAACGCGGGATATACAATGTTCGATATCTAATACGGTCCATGTTGAAAGAGTTGTTAAATTCAATGAACGGAAAGCACACTAGGATCACGAATCCCATGCAATGACCTCTTTTAATCCCCGATTTCACAAATTGACAACACAGTTGAAGTTTGAAGAATCCATGTTCCTATTCTATCCAACAATCTCTCTCGAGTAATGTTGAGCCTGCTCTCATATACGACCCCCTATATCCCTACGACGAATGCAAATATACAAGAATACATGAATTTTTGTGAACACTTAAAGATTCATGTAAGGCATAGAGGTATATCCCTATCCCCTATTGGACCTTACAATGATTTATACCTTCTTGAACATATTTCTCTTCTCTCGAATGCATGAAATATGCTACCAAATTCCCATAATCATTCGCACATATAATTGTGGAGAAAATTAATTGCATATAAATCATTTAAATACAAACAACCTGTTTAATGTAAAAAATTGTAAAATTAGGAAATAAAAGATTACATCACATGGTTCATCATTCTTCTTGTACATAAATATCTAGCCTAGCGTAGAGAAAATAAGAAAACACAAAAATAATTGAAGAAAATTCATCACTCGATCAATATTATGCTTGAAAATCCAAGAATCTTGTGTTTCGCCTTGTAATCCTTACCTCAAGATCTCTTTCAATATGTATTCTAGGGTTTTCTTTGTGATATCATGTCTCTCCCTCCATTCTTGATGTTTTTTAGCTTCATCCCAAGATTCGTTTCCTAAAGTGGTTGAATGAAAAAAGGAAACCAAAAATTCGCGTTGAAAACCAACCATGCGGCCGTATGGTTATATTCCATGCGAACGAATAGTTCAACCAAAAACTGGGTCCACTTCCCTGCTAGCCTATGTGTGACCGTGTAGAGGTTTCTACCATGTGGCCGCATGGTAGAGCAAAACTTTCATGTGTGTCATTTTGGTCCTTGAACATCATTGTATCTCCTTTTGATCCCTTTTCTTCATTCCCCTTCTTCCAACATCCATTGCACTCATCAAATTAGGGCTTAGTCCATTTAAAATCTGAATTCATGCTTCGGGTCATCTTTCGACTACTTGCACTTTGGTCCCTGAACTTTTGCTTTCCTCCATTTTGGTCATTTTTTGTATCTTTTCTCTTGAGTTTCGCCATATCCGTCAATATAGTGCTGAAAAACTAAATTAAATAGAATTAAGCCATATCAAACATTTGTGTCAACAATTAGTCATGTTATGTGGCAAAATAAGTGTTGGAAAACACACTTATCACCAATTTATTTGATTGTAAGCATTATCCCGTCTTTGATGCTAGATCTCGACATGCTACCACAGAATAAAGTCCGTAAGATTATACAAACTATAAGCCTCCACCTAATGTTTTGTTACTGCATTTTCTTTAGATCTAAATGGTTTGATTGTGATTTCCTAATATACTTCCACATTTTCTATGCAATATTTCGAGGACATGCTTATCCAACTATTGTTTTTCTTGTATATTTGGAAAGTAAATTTTACAATTCAACAAAAAAAAATAAAAATGAAATTCATCTTGAGAATTTCACATCTCTATGGCGGTTTATGTACTTGTGATTGGAGAAATTTCATGTGTCATTTTGTTGAACCACCTTATCTAAAAGTTTAAACTTTTATAGTTGACAAATTATTTATTTAAAGTTTATTGCAGACCATCAATTATTTGTAAGCAAAGGTCAACGGTTGCACGATTACATGTTCTAATGCTATGTAGGCCTACCTCACCTAAATTTAAGCCGTTCTTCAACAAATTTGGTTTCATATTTCTTATTTACTCAACTGTCAACGACACAGTGACCTAAACACACATTTTCTTGCTTTCTTGTCTGTATGGCAAAAGAAGTCACAATATATTTCCCAGACAATGGTTTTTCTTTTTTTTTTGGAGAGGATTAGAGGTACCAATTCTTGAACCGTTGACCTTAATGGTAGAAACAACAATCCTTAATTAATCAAGGAAAAATGAAGTAGTCTTGACAATATTGTTCACTATAACATCTCAAATATTTAAAATGCAAATGGTAGGAAAAAATTGGTTCAAATATACTAATCCATGTCTATAGTGAGCAAAAGAAAAAATGGATTAATTATTTAAATGGTTATTGAACTATATTAAGTGCTACTACTTAATAACAGAACATAAGATTACTAAACTATACAAAATATTACTACTTAATAATTGAACATAAAATTGTATCTCAATGGTAACTGAATTATGTACCGTATTACATAACTATTATTAAAGTCGACACAGTTTGTTGAATCTAACAAATCTTCCAACATGGACCGTATTAGGCATCCACCCAAATAGCAATTTAGGCTTCAATTTTTAACGTCTTATTGGGAAAACACGATTTCCTTACACGGATTTGTCCCATTGTTCCCCACATTTTTTAAGGAGATATATAAGGTAACTTTACAAACCCGATTAATCAAAATATAACATTGTTAAAAGATATAAAATCTTATTCTTTGTAATTAGTTTACACGTAATTTTTCAATAGGGAAAAATACGTATATATATGGAAGTATCAAGATACAAATTAAAATATAAGAAAATTATTTTAAAGTTTATAGTCACAGATATGTACTATTCACAATCACAGAACGTCATTTACAAGTCACGAATTTTATAACTCACAACTTGATTTTGAGTTACAAATTATCAAATTAATATATCACAACTTATTTATCAATCATGAAATTACAAATTTAGTCGCAAATCAAATATTTTTTGTCATTTATTATTTATTAGTCATAATTTATTCATTTTATTCTTCACAATTGGCCAATAGATGTTATAATCTTATTTTTCTCAAATTTTAAATTTGGCAATCATTAGACAAAACAATTTTTGAATTTTTTTAGAGAAGATTCATGCTAACATGACATAATCTCCTATACCATAGATAAGTATCCTCGTTTAAGTTTGATAAACATTTTTCATTATTTTCAAATTCTACATTTATGATATAAACAACTTTACTGCGGCTTCCTATAAACATCACTTCTTTTGATGTAGCATCCTTAATAAGACATTT
>CAIGRL010046568.1:0-15423 GCA_903798325.1 Fraxinus xanthoxyloides
CCAAAACTTTAAATTAACCTGGGTCATCTTCTTCTTGCTGTTCCCCTGCAGCGGGTGCGATTTTTGCTTCCTCGTCTCTGGAGGCTCCCGAAGGTAGCTGTAACTTCCGGCAGATCCAGCACGAGCGATCAGCTACTGGTTGTATTTTGAAAGACATGTATCGATGAACCGTAAGCACATAGAAGTAATAATCAAACTCTTATCTCGAACAAATTTCTTTCTTCTACATTTTCGTTCTACTTTGTATAAGTAAGGTTGCTTAGAAATAATTTTATGGTTTTGCAATTTTAATGATATTATAAATTGTACATATTTATTTGAATGATAGAAAAAATTAAATAGTTATATGCATTAATTTTTCCAACAGATCTGCCATGCACCTTCCTCTGTGGACCGTCAAACGTAGTTAATAAGTTCATATGTAATAATAAAAATAATTATTTTTGTTACGACATTATTTAATCACAAAACGTCAATGTGCTTTCCATAATCCATTTGGTGACTACATAACTTTCTACTTTTATGCATATAAAATATTTCATACAATTATAGTGTATCCAACATACACTTGACACTTGGATGAAAAATGTCGACCCCATTATGTTAAGAATATAAATGAAATAATTGGACGTAATATCAATGTTATAAGTATCATATCAGACTTATCAATTTAGTAGATAGAATCGAAAATCGGATTGAATAAAATAATTTGACGTAATATCAATGTTATTCCAGACTCATCAATTCACCCCCAAAATCGATTAATTCCCTCCCCAAAACCAATTGGTTCACCCACCAAAATTTTGTTTTGTTTGACCTTTTAACTTGCTGAAAGGAATACATAAAGCATTGAACCATAAAGTGGTTTGACAGAGAGAGAGAGAGAGAAAGGTTGTAGTTGTAAGGCCTCGAAAATTTTAGAATATAATTTAATTATTTTACATATCGTATTTTTATTATTTTTAAAGTTGAGGGACTAAAGTGATATATGTATTAACCTTAAATTTTGGACTAAATATTTAAATATTATTAAAGCGATCAAAAGTATATCAATATGGAGCTCGTTGGATAACTCGTTATTAATCATGTAAATTAGGCTCGAGAAAAAGTTAATTCAAATAAGTTAGTCTAAAGCTATTGAAATTTAAAGAAATTGTAAATTTTTTTTTAATTTTTTTTAAGTCAAATTGAATTTGGATGAGAGATAGCAACATGGATCGAAGAATGGATGTGAGATAAATTTTTATTAGAATTTTATTAAAAGTCAAAGGTTGCCATCACTATTACACATTGAGATTAAAATCACATTTTTATTGTGATGGGTATTATGTACACATGTCATTTTGCAATTGGTTCACTAAAAAAAATTCAATTCTTATCAAATTTGATAAATACGATTTTTCATCACAATTGTATCGACACAACCACTATATTTTTAAATTATAAATAGTATATAATTGCCCCCACAATTCACCACCAAAGAAATGTTATATGACTGCTTTCATACAAAACAGTTGTACATTTCTAGTATATTTTTTCAAAAGCTCGTTTGATCAATCAAGGTAAGATATTTCTATTCAAGTGGTTTGTTTTTTTTTATATATATACTTTTATATTCAATAATTTATGCATGAATTGCCAGTGGACCTTCATGTTCTTTATTAAAAGATAGGAGATCCTACGGGAACTTAAGATGACCTAAGATGAGTGTGTCGCTTGATCACCGATATACTCCATAAGAGAAGAGTGGCATGAAGTGTTATTTTATTGCATATAAATGTGTATGAAAACTGCACGTATTTTACTATGTATATTTTTACATACTCACTTTTACTAAACTTTACAGGTTAGTTCGGGTCGATCGAAACTGTGACGGATAGTGATGCGGACTGCCAGAGGGATCGAAGAGATAAAACATTAAGTTTATTTTTTCTTAAATTATTAGTTAGTTTAATTTGTTCAAAGACGTTATTGAATTTGTGATTTTATGTTTTCATCATGGATATTCCAGTTATATTTTTATTGAAAGTATTATTTTATCGTTCTGCAAGAAATTAAATTTTTGGTAATACTCTAGTGTTTGTGAAATTTTGGGGCGATACAGATACATTCATATGTATTGTAAGAATAAAACAACAAATGTATTTCGTGCCAGAAAGCTTGAAGAGAAAGCGTCATTGGTCATACTGTGTAGAGGAAAGCAAGATGGTTCTACACATTCCATCCAATCACATTGATCTCCTGCTAATGTGCACTCTATAGCATTCGGTACATTTAAAATCGCGCCTTTATTTTCTCATGAGTATGTATTGAATTTACAATTATTTATCAACCAACAAGAAATGCAGGCGTTTCCTTATCAACTAACAAAGGTCATGAGAGCCACTTTAATTATATTCCTTTTTCTCAATTTTTTTTATTATTCTTGGTGATTAAAACTCAAATATATAGCTATGTTGCTGAAATAAAGTTTCTTGTGATTTGTTTTTGATTTTGGATTAAATGGACTCGAACTCAGAAAAATGTCAATAAAATGGCTACAAATTATTATTCAGTGGTGGCGCTGCCGCAAGGGAGCTGTTTCATTTCCTTTCGATTCCGATCGTGTTTATATGTTGTGTGGATTTTACTTTGCATTTTACAAATTTGTGTTGCATTGAGAATTGAAGGAGCATCGCCTCCAGCATTGACGAGTCCGAGTTTGGGCAGGAGAAGGGTTTGCTGTGTAGAGTAGTTTTATTCTTTGGATTACATGAAACAATGACGTTTTGGGCTGCGGCGACGGCGGTAGTGAAGCCGGTGGTGGATGATGTTATCCCCCAGATCCGAAGTCACAAGCCGATGGCCACGTGGACCGCCATGTAAGCACCATATTTACGTAGGCAACCACGTGGACGGCGGGTCCACATAGGCAAAGAATCAGATGAGGGGTAAAAGGAAGAATTAGTGCAAAGTCAAAAATAAAAGGAAGTAGTCATCCGAGGTCCCTTGCCGTTGAGTCAGATGTTGCTGCCGAACTCCTTCACCCCATAAGAGGCACCGATGCTCCAAACCTGAAGCGGAGATTCATCCAATTTGTCCGAAGTTCTATGACTCTAGAGGTCCTCAAGTTAGCAACAACCCAGACCTACACTAAAGATTTGAAGATCCAAGAAGTGATTGATGTGACGTCTGTAGTAAAGTGTGATAGCGTGCCAGTGTCAGCCTACTAAGTAAAATGGCTGACCCTGTATTAAGTATTAATTGTAATACTAGACAGTGACGCGAGGTTTCAGTTCAGGAGATCAGGCCACACGATTTTGATCCAATGATCACCACGTCGGCAAAGATATAAATAGTTTCTTTTAGTATGAGAAGGAGGTTGACATCTTTGTAATAATACAAAAGAACACATACATGATCATTCTTAGAAAAAAGACAGAAAGGAAGCAAGATTTAAAAAGTTTGTTCTTTACATGCTTGAGAAAACACAAAATAGCAGCGACCAAGACTCCAACATAAACACCATCTTTCTATATCTATCATTCCACATATTCCATAATGGAAAAGAGAGGTTTATTTTAGAAAAACCCATCGGGCATTCGTTGATAGTGCGATTACCATCGAAACAAAACTTTCGGAGTCCAAATGTCACTGTCTCTTGCCGGAAAGTGCATCTCACGTCCTTCTTGATTTGGCTACCATTCCTATTCAAGTAGAAACATGTCGGATTCGTACTTGACGTGGCAAGAGTGGACTCGGTATTTGTTGAGCTCATTTTTTTGGGTCAATAGATTGGCGTCGTCTGTAGGATAACATACATCCAACCACGAACACGTGGAGTAAAAGCCAGGTTACATTTAGGGATTTAGCTGAGAAAAGTTCTAACCCTCGCAAAGGAGGATCCTTGGAAAAGGAGCAGTTAGAAGCCAAGAATCCTTGAAGAAAGGTAGAGTATGAACTAAGTATTTGAATGAAGGATGAGTTCTGATGATGAAAGTGCTCCTAGAAGAATGAGGGAATACCTTAAAGAAGGGAAACCCTCACGAGCTGCTCCAACCACCCGCCCGTGACCTCTAACACGAAGGCGATGAGAGTCTAAAGGCAGAGGCGGGGTCACAGCTAGGCTAACAAGGGAAATGGCTACAATGGTGGCTAACATGAAGAGCATAACTCAGCAGAATCTGGCCATGCAGGAAATGCCGATGAACGTGCAAGGACGAGGAGGATAGCAGGCCCCTCCATATACAACCCCAGAAAATGCATTCCCCGAACCTCCAGAATACTACCTGGAGGAAGAAGAAATCCAAAGCCAAGTGGCAGGGCACCATTATGCTGAAATGGAGGCCCTACAGGAAATGGAAGTCGAAGTGGAGCCTTAGAGAGGCCATACGAGGCCCCATTCAACTTCCCCCCGAACTACGAACAGGAGGACAAGCCTCAAATATCGGCAAGCGTCTTCGACAGGACAGATCCTTGGAGGCCTAGAAATAGGAAAAGTACCTCACTCCGGGTGCCTAGTTAAGGCAAGCTTATCCTCATCCTCCAATGCCCTAGAAATGGGCAATAGGAGCATTGTCCGTATGAAGAGCAGCAACCAACGTATCAGGAAGAGCCTCATGTCCAACTCCCTAGAAATAGGCACGAGAGAAGAGACCAGGCTAGAAATGAGGCAGAACCCTCTCAACCGCCTCCCCAGAGCCACCAAGGGGAAGACGAGGATTCAAATGAACAACAGAGGTCATGCGACCTTAACGATAATGATGAACACTTACCATTTTCAGAGGATATAAGAAATGCTCCCATGCTGAACCATTTTATTCTCTCTAAGATTCCCAAGTATGACGGGAGAGGTGACCTCGCAAAGCACATGAATAGCCATAAAACACACATGAATTTGAAAGGGGCCACCTCGACAATAAAGTGCAAAGCTTTCCACTTAACCCTAAGTGGAGGAGAAGAAATTTGGTACACTAGGTTGCCTGAGGGGAGCATACGAAGTTGACTAAACCTCAAGAAGGCTTTCTTAAAGCATTTCACAACTAGCAAGGAGGGAGAAAGGCCCATCCAAAGGTTGCAAGATGTGTGACAGCAACAAAGTGAATCTTTGAAAATCTTCATATCACGTTTTACTGATGAGATGACCTATTGTGTACAAGTCATAGATAGAGAAGCATTATCTGCATTAAGAGGATGATTGGACATGAACTCTCTCTTCGGAGAGATGTATAAAACAAGGACCCTGCCACCTATGATGCACTATTGGAAATGATATTGTACGAAATCCTCAATGAAGAGTTGATAGATCATAGGAACAGGGCTAGTTATGGTCTACCACCTCCTCAAATGCAAAGGGAAAGAGGCACTACTTCCCATTTGATGGATCATTAGGCCCCACTGAACCACGGACAGGAACTCTTTTCAGGACACTTAATGCGGTGCCAACCTTAGCCTATGAGCAGTTAATCTTAGTGCTAAAATGCATCAACGTCACTCCTACCAAAGGCACCCACAAAATGGGCAAGGTAGGGGATGAGGCGTCAAACCTAGAAATAGGGATGAAGCGCCCAATTACTACTCTATCATCAGTCCTATGGACACCGCACAGAGAATTGTTGGGACATCGCAACACACTTCCAGAACCAGAACCAAGCAAGGAGAAGCGTCTCCTGAGGAATGCTCCATACAGGCCGAACCAACAGCCTAGGAATAAAGAACAGTGTCGGCCTAACAAGAACGACCCTCCAAGAGGAAGGGAAAATGATACTAAAAGACCTAGAAGGCCAAAGGCAGCAGAGACGAAGTCCCCCACCTAACAATGAACAGGAGTCTATCAGAGAGATAGACACAATCACTGGAGGCCCTCTCATATGGGAGAGAATCCCGAAATTCGAAAAGGAATTATGCTAGGAAAGCGAGTGACCCATCCATGACAAGCTATGTAGTTAACTAATCTCCGACGGGGAGAGCAATCCTACATATAACTTTCACCTAGGAAGACATAGTGGGAGTGCATTATTCACAGTGTGACGCCCTAGTCGTAAGGGCTATCGTGGCTAGCAATGGCCTGAAAATGGATGTTAGTGAATAATGGGAGTTATGTCAATATTATATTTGGTACCACTTTTGACAAAATGAAAGTTGATCACGTGCTGACCCTAATGAATTCCCTCATGTATGGCTTTACGGGAGACAACATCATCCGAAGAGGAAAAATCACTCTGGCAATAGATATGGGGACAGACCCTCAGATCGCTCTCCATTTCATAGAGTTCCTAGTAGTTGATAACCGATCTACTTACCATGGGGTACTTGGGAGACCTGCCTTAAAGGAGTTATGGACAGTTACCTTAATTCATCACATGTGCATGAAGTTCTCAACCAAGAGTGGAATTGCCACAGTCCGAGGTGATTAACGGAGAGCTAGAGAATGTTACTCCAACTTCCTAAGGAAAGCATAACAAAGAACCACAAACATCATCTTCTCTAACATCGACACGAGTGACCTTCCTGAACAAGGGATTGTCCCTGGACAAGAGGAAGATGTTATCATGGCAGAGGCCCCTGAAGAAGGTGGCTTCATCAGCACCATACAAGTCCTTGAAGAAGTAGTTTGCTTGGAAGAACTAGACCCTTGCATTATTGATTGCAAGCCTCATGGAGCACCCATGGAGGAATGGAGATTTTTCCAATAGACCCTGTAGATCTATCATAACACTTACAGGTGGGAAACAATTCACCACTAGAAATGAAGGAGAAGTTGAAAAACTTCTTACTCAAAAACCTCAATATTTTCGCTTGGAAGCACAGTGACATGGTTGGAATTGACCTGAAGGTCAGCTGCGATCACTTGAACATAGACCCAAAGGTTACAGCACATAAGCAAAAGAGGAGAGCCCTCAACCGAGAAAGATACGAGTCTCTCAAGGACGAGGTCAAGAAGCCGATTGATAATGGGTTCATACGAGAATCTGTATATAAGAAGTGGGTCTCAGACCCAGTACTGGTAAAGAAGCACAATGTGAAGTGGAGGGTGTGCATATTATTTTATTGAAGAATGCGCGATTGAAAATGAGTAAAAAATGAAATGAAAATGAGAATGTTGCTCAAGCATGACCTATACTAGATTGAATAAGTTGCTTTTCTTTCACTTATAAATCTTCCATTTCTAATTAGTAATCACTCGTAATAAATTTAACGGACCATAGAAGATAACTCATATAGTCGATCAAATTTATTGAGTATACGTATGATATTATTTATAAACAGTTAAATCAATTTTTATTCAAATATTTTGAGGGTTCCACAAGTATTCTTACTATCAATTATCAATTTTTATCTATTGATAATTCAAAATATTTATAAACATTCTTAACTTTTTTTTTTATTATTTTTTTTATCGTTTCGAGTCGTTTCGTTTCATAGTACCTTTAGATTTTGATGTTCTTTTTAATCTCTGTTTGATTTGGGTTTATTTTTCTTAGAAGATGGAAATTAAATTTTATTTCCACCTTTTTTCATGTTTGATTGACTAAATTTTTTATGAAATTGGTTTTCCATACTTTCTTGGTTTTTCACATTTTCTTGGATTTTGAGGAAAAACCTTTCTCATGGGTTTGGTGAGAAAAGTTTTTCTAGCCAACTTTTTAATTTTTAATTTTTTTGGCAATGAAAATAAATTTTATCCCCAATTATAACAAATTATATCTCTTTAATGAACAATTTTTATAGAAAATAAAGCCAAACGAACGCTAAAAGATTCAAAATTTTAATATTTTTCAGGTGAAAAATTATACCAATCAAATACAATTAATTGAAAATTCTCAATAAAACAAGTTTTAAACAATTCAATTATCTGAAATTCATTTTCTTTCCATCCAAATCCATTTTTACAATCAAACGAACTCTTAAATTTTGATGTTCTAAACTAGGTCTATGCATGGTTTTGATTGGGTTGATTTTGGGCCCAATTCGAAATCGAAATCGATGGTTGATCAATTTGGATAAATTTCAATCATAATTGACCCAATTCGACAATCGAAGTCGAATTGAATCGAATCGAATCAAACCAAACTAAACCAATTCAAATTTGTTTGATTTGGTTAATTAGTTTGAACATTGGTCCGAGTTAAATACAACTTATTATATACACACATACACATCAATAATTTATAAAGTAAAGGGTAAATCATTTTATATATATCTCTGTAGTTTATAAACAAAAGTACACGAAAATAAAAAGCAAGGCTACAATATGAATTTAGAGTTTATAACAAATAGTTTTCCTTCTTGTTTTTCTTTTCTTTTCTTTTGGAATTCGAATTTTTGGTAGAAGAGTAGTAGAAGGTAAACAAATCATTTGTCAGAAAGTTATACTTTTAATTTTAAAAATCTGAGTTTTAAAATTGAAAAAAATAGAAATATGTATTAACTGGTTGGATCAATTAATTGATGATTGGTTGCTTAAATCACAACAATCCAACCTGTCTTTTTAATAATTAAAATTAAAAAATAAGCAAGTTGAACATGTTGCACAAGTGGGCCCACTTGCGTCCAAAACAACCTGTCGCAATCACGAATTCATCCCAAGTTTCAATTTTGCAAGCTCCATTTGCAATTTTGGCATGCTTACGATGCCATCACAATGCCGTAGTATCTGAGAGGTACATTGAAGCAGTCTGTACCTTCGTTGCCTCCTCGACAATATTTTCGCCATCAAAGCACACTTTCATTTGCCAGTCAACCTTCAACCCCCCGATAATTTAACAAATGGGGCTAAATTATATTTTAACTTTGAGTAGAGATGGTAGATAGAATATTATGAGTGAACAAACACGTAAATATGGGAAAACCTCTTTGTATAAACGAAAGAGAAAATTATTTACAATCTCTCAAGTATCTTCTCTCAACTCTCCATATTTATCTCCATCACTTCACTTCATTTACCAATGAATCTAACACTTTTATTTTTACACAAACTTTTGGCAGGAAATCATTTTAATGGTTAAAATTAATTGAATCGAATCAATTTTCTGATTCAAATCGACCCAAATCTATTTTTTTGGTCGATTTTATTGATTTTTCAAATTTCTTGCCCTCATCTATTCTAGACTAATGCATGACAGTTGTTAGGGCAGTTGCCCTTAGAGCTTAAGAGGGTTCACTTTGATTTTTGAATGAACTTTTACTAATAGATTAATGAAAATGCTTGACTTATCAATTTTAAAAATTATTTTTCAAAATAAGAAATTAGAAAATACTATGTTTTAAAATTTTCAAAAATATTTTATGACATTTTATTTCATAAATTTGGTTATTTCAAAATGCATTTTTTTTAGAATTTTTATATTATATTTATTTTTTTAACATTTTTATTTAAACACTTATTTTCCTTGTTTGAATGTTTAATGTTTCCACACTGAAAATACTGAAAACATAAAAGAAATGTTTTGAGTTTTATATTATAAGTCTAACACTGTTTTCTAAATTGCACTTTCAAAAGTTCAAAACAAACAAGTTTTGAGGAGAAATTGCAAATTTGATTTTAATTTATTGTTGAAGCAATATGCGTATAAAAAAATTGATTTTTGACCTTTCATCATATAATACGTAGATAATTCTGAAACAAATCACCTCTCTACTAAATAGTCACGTGCCTATCACATATCTAACTACCATATTTATGAAATTGGTTAATTTTGCAACTTGCTAGGCACCCAAAATATTGAGGAGCTAAGTGTGCTATAATAAATTTTGATAATCTATTTGTTCTTTTTCAAAGTTCGAAAACTAACTTGCTACTCGGTAAATTTTTGAACCAACAATGATTTTTTTTCTTTTCAAAAAGTTCCTTATAAGTGAAGTGAGTTATTTAACTATATTAAAAATGACATTCGATAGTATTTTTATTATTTTATAAGCACATTTAATATATTTATTGCCGTGTTACTAAATTCTGATGACTATAGAGGATGTTGTAAATTTTTTTTTTTTTTAATGAACTAACTAATTGAATAAAATATTATGATTGGAATAAAAATAAATGAGGTTATCTAACTTTTTTTTTTTTTTAATAAAATCGAACTATTCAATAAAATATAATAATAGATGGATCAACAACTCGACTTTTTAGCCATATTTCAATTTTTTTTGGTTTTGTTTTGTAAAATTAAGTTCCTGTTTGGGATCGCTTAGATGAATTGAAAAAACAAACGGCTCCAATAGTACATACTTCAAACCAAAATTTCATTTTTTCAACAACTTGTCGGGCAAATAAGAAGCAGTTGTCTTTTTTGATGTTTGAAGTATCGAAAATGCCCTTCACGAGAAGAATGAATGAAATGCTAAAAAGGACATATATGTCATTTTGTCGTCTACTTTAATTATTGAGTAATCAATCAAACGAGGCATTCAATATATGCTACTGATAATGAGAACCATGTACTCTTAGTGTTGCATTGTATAACGATCGAAAAATGACAGAAAATCGAGAATAAGGGGCTAAAATTAAATTTACATATTAACTATACATATTACTGCTCATTATTACTTATTCGTGAAATTTATCATAATTCTTTTTATAAATTTGTCAAATAGATATTTGAAAATAATGAAAAGCGGGAAGAGAAAGGAAGTTATTTTTTCCACTTATTATTTTTATTTTTAACTTTTTAAGCTTTGCCAAACGTGCTTATTTGCCTCGTCAGCGTAATTTGCTCCACCAGCAAACTGAAATTAGTGTACCGTTACACCCGAGCTGGATCTGGCGCCACCACATAACGCCGTCGACGTACAACTCTACCACTAAAAGTAAGCTCTCTGTGGCTCGACTTCTCCGCAGGTAACCGGCGATTTTCTTCTTAAAACGCCATATCAATAAACAGAGACATTTGTACGTAAAACAGCTCGAAAAGGTGAAAATGGGAATAGAAGACGGAGAGCAGTTGGACGACAAGGCGAAGAGGATGAGAGATCTGTTATCGAGCTTCTACTCGCTGGATCTTTCATCAGCATCGCCTCCGTCAAATTCTTCTTCGTCCAGAATCTCCAGATTCGCCACCCTCGACACCATCAACGTCACCTCCTTTGACCCCGATCACTACATGAATCTCCTCGTACGCCACTTTACAATTTAAACTTGAATTAAAATTCAAATTTCTTCATATATTAATTTAATATATTGAATGTTTTTGAGAGTTTAGTTGCAGAAACTTCCGTAATACTGGCCATTGATTGGAATTTTGATTTAATTTTTTTTTTTTACAAGTAAACATGGCGACATGCAACGTCCTATCATTGCATTCATTTTATAATGTAGGGAGTATATTCTAGGGATATTTAGATTAGAACAGATAAAAATATTGGTTTAAATAGTATAGAGTTCTGATCAATTATGAATGTTACTAGCAAATTTCAGCTATAAAATACTTCGAAATATTGGCATGACGCAACTAGTCATTTGGGAACAAGGAATTGGAATTGAGAGACATTATAGAATTTCTACAATGGATGCAATTCCATGGCACGATCATGCCTTTGATACCGTCTGGAGATACATTTATGCATTGATAGTTCATTTGTGAGAGATTAGAAGGTTAGTGAGCAGCTTTAGAATGCTTCAGAATCAGTTGATATCTATGAGAAACTATCCTATTTATGGCTGGAAGCCTAAAAGAAATGTTAAATTAAGAGCATAAATAAAACTTAATTGACAATATTGGTACGATGAGGATTGCAAAAATATTATTCATTTTGCAGCACATTAAAATCTATCATTTCAATTCAGCTCAGATCTTTAGTAATTCGGTACTGTTAATAAAATCTTATGATTTTCAAGCTGATTAATGGCCTAACATACTTTTGAAACTCATATTAATACTGGGTGCAATGTTCAATCTAAGACTGTTGAGAAAGCAATGCTGAAGAGCTTTTTAGTGCTCGAGTATGACATAATTTTCAGTCGAATGAGCATGATAATTACTTCTTTTTTGACCCATGATCAGTTCCATTTTATTGAAGGATATTAAGCTTCATATGTCAGTGATTTCTGGGAGTTGAGAGTGAATATATAATTCTCATATTTGATAAACCTTGTTAGCTGATGGTGCAGCACTTTGCAGTGTAGGACTGTTTTTCAATAATTATCTGAATGAAAATTTTAGGTACACAAGTCAAATTTGGAAGAACTTCTTACGAAGCACGTCGAAATGGCTTCTGAGAAAAAAAAATCTGGATACCGACCTGCAAACGTTAGTATATGAGAATTACAACAAGTTCATTAGTGCTACATATGCAATCAAAAGGTAATTCTTGTGTCGAAACAAACTTTACCCATGTTCGTAGTGAATGTAATTATTCTTCTTAGTGAATAAACATATGTGCCGAATATTTATTAATAGAGGGTCATAATTGTTGATCTTCCAAACTTGTGAAGCACAATATGGAGATAATGTCTACTCTTTTTATAGAGTTAAACTTGTCCGGGTTTTTGGTGCATTTAATTGTTTCGTTTTGTCAATCTCATTTGTTTTCGCTGTTTTTCTAGGATGAAAAGTAATATAAATAGTATGGAAGCAAACATGGAACAACTTAACAAAAAGGTGTTTGGCAAAGGTCTTTTTAGTTACTATCAATTGTAGTTTCAAAATAAATTGAGAAAAAAAGAACATTAGATGAAAACTTGTTCAAAACAAAATTCATTGTAATTGTTGCAGATTCTGTCCGTGCAATCTAGGAGTGATGGGATCAATACTTCTCTTTTTGCAAGAAGAGAGCATGTAGAGAAGCTGCATTGCACGCGCAATCTGCTGCGGAAAGTTCAAGTAATGTAGTGAGTACCAATCATTCCGTGTATTAAATTTCCTGCTACAACCAGTTCATTGTTAATTTTGGCAAAATAAAGAAAGGGTGACTTGTATAAAAGAAAGAACACGGTTGAGTGACTCATTCTTGGGATGCTGGGATGATGCCAGTCCAATCCACTTAGGCGATGATGATCTGGCCTTCGGCCCATTCTTTATAACCTTATTCAGCCTGAAGTAAGCCCAGTGGAACCAGGCCCAATAACAAGTCCAGTATGGTAAAACTTGCTAGTTGCTTTGAGCCATTAGATGAATGCTACCAAATCTTGAGGCCTTGATATTTTGAGTGATACGAATTTTTTCTGGATTATCATTCATTCTTTTCTTTCTGTTTTCTCTCGTTCTTCTGGAGTCTTTCTGTGCTCTCCACTCCTTCATTCTCTTCTTTGTGGAGATCTCTCGAATCTATTTCTTGAATGCTATTTCTCTGTGAAATCTGGTATAAGTGAGGTCTGTAGTTGGTAGTGTTTGGTTCTTCTCGCTCATTGAAGTAACTTCATATTTGCTGTGTTGACCGTGAGGGTTTCTGTGTGAATTTGGGCCTAACTATGTTGAAGGAGTTGGTTTTATTGTTCTGAGCCTATGGTATGTGAGATCTTGACATTCAGTGGTGATTTGCTAGATACGATTGAGATTCTTCGATCTGTAATATTTTAGTTCGATCTTTGTCTAATAGTGGTATCAGAGCCTGTCTTCTCTATTCTTGTGTCTTCGATCGAATTTTGGAGGTTGGAAAATTAATTTTCAGTCTCCATTCCTTGATTGCCTGAAAATCTGAAAACCCTAGTTCTTGTGTTCTTTAGTGCTTGGGGCTTCTATGTCCTAATCTGGTTTTGGAGCTGGTTTTGGGGTTGTGAGAGAAGTCTATGGTTTGTATTCCTTGGTTCTAGTTTGATCGTGTTACCCTATGTGTTAGGGTTTCCTCAATTCTTGATCTCCTTTGTGGATATTTGGTGGAACACCACCTTTCTGCTGTGACCTTCGAATCTCACTACTGTTCTAAGGCGTATTTGCTGGTGGTTAACTATTAACCACCCTTTGGTTTGCATTTCCTAATACTGAATTTCCCACCCTTGTATCTTGTTCAAAATTCCTATTGTGTATCTCGTGTATAATTTTGAGTGATCAAATTGAGCCTTGACCTGAGAACAAGAGTTTCACGGAATCCTGGTGAATTTGATCATTCTTGGGGTGACTACAACTTCTTATTTTTCCACATTCCGTCCTGCTTGATATATTGTTTCTATTTGTTTTTTGATTAAAAGCTTACTTTCTTGATTCTGTTTTGTGTTGTCTAGAATTCTTTTGTAAATCTTGAATAATTGTGATAATTGTTTATTGCTTATTCACTATGACCTATTCCCTTTTATCTGTTTGTGTAGATCAATTTACCTCTTTCGTAAGTACATCAGCTATCAGAGTTTTATAATTTTCTTGAAATACTTTGTGTCATTTCTAAATAATAAAACCATGACACATACTTTTGAATTTAGTGTTTTTGATGGAAAATGGGATTTCCCCATTTCTCAATAGAAGATGAAAGATGTTTTAGTTCAACAAAAAATTGCTAAAGTAAAAACACAAACCTTTCCTGAAACTATGACAACTGATCAAATTCTTGAAGCTGATGAGCTTGCATATACTTCTATTATTTTGCATTTGTTTGATCAAGTTTTAAGGAAAATAGGAAAGCAAGAAAGTGCTAAGGCCCTATGGGATGAATTAGAGAAACTGTACTTTGTTAAGTCCTTACCTAATAAGTTGTTTCTATTAGAGAGGTTCTTTAGTTTTAAGTTAGATACCTCTAGAGACATATAATACAATCTTGATACCTTCAATAAGTTGGTTCAAGATATCACCAATGTTGGTGATAAAGTCTCTGATGAGTGTAAGACAGTAGTCCCTTTAAATGCCATTCCTGAGACCTATAAAGAGGTCAAGGCTGCCATAAAATGTGGCAGGGATACCTTGACACCTGAAATAGTTATTAACTTTTTAAGGAGTAAAGAACTTGAGCTTAGGTTTGAGAGAGGAAATGGGGGGTCTGAGACTTTGTTTGGTAGGGGAAGGACTCAAAATAGGTTTAATGGAAACCAAGAAGACTTTAATAAACAGGGAAACAATAAGAAGAAGAAATTTAAGAATAGGGGCAGGTCTAAGTCTAAGAATAGGAATAAGAAGTGCTATGAGTGAAGGAAAACTGGACATTTTATAAAAGACTGTTAGAAGAGAAATAATGAAATGAAAAGTAAAGGAACTGATGAAGGGAATTTAGTGGAACTTAGCGATTCTAATTTTGTTAATGTCTATGTGATGACTGAGCCTTCACTTGACTATGATTCTGCCAATATTGTTGATGGTGAGAATCAGATCCTGGAATGGATCTTGGATTCTGGTTGTACCTTGCACATGTCTCCAAAAAGGAGTTGGTCCAACTCCTTTAAGGAGATTAATAGTGGAGAGGTTGTTATAGACAACAATGTTGCCTGCAGAGTTGAAGGCATACGTGATGTTACATTGAAATTTGAAAATAACTATATCTTTACCTTAGAAAGGGTAAGTGTGATAGCCCATATTTTCTTAG
>CAIGRL010046601.1:0-10436 GCA_903798325.1 Fraxinus xanthoxyloides
ATAATGTGGCTCAAACACACTCCAAATCTACTTACACGATCATTTTTGTTGTACGATAGTATGAGAGATTTTATATTCCATTCTGTAAAATAATAAGTCAATCAAATACACTATAAGTTTGATCCTTGATAGCAATTTTTTTTTTATTATTTCTTCAGATATTGTTCTGTTTAACTTTTTAAAATGATCGGTTTCAATTTTTTGTTGGTTTTTACTAAACCCTAGTATGAGAAACAAATTTAAATATTTATTGTTTTGCTACTCGAACGAGGTAGAGTAAGTCAACCATTGGTTAATAATTCATTTATTATTATTTTCTTTTACTTAAGAAATATTACTTTTAAATTAAATCATACATATTATATTAAATCAAATTCGGAAATATTTACTGAATCGATTTTGATTGAGAATTATTCAAGCAACATTGACAAAGAATAAAGTAAGTTGTAGATTTTTAAAAGTAGACTGAAAACAGATAAGAAGTGGTTATCAACTCTCGTCTAAAAATATTTTATTTGAATGTTTGAGAAACAACGTTGAAGATAAAGATATATTATCATTTTTTTTTTCGTGTGAGATTGTTTCTCTTTAAGGGTAGGTGTCTAGATAGTTCTGTCCGAGAATATCAAGAATCAGAAGCACTCATTAAACTTCAAGTATTTTGTAAATGGTATTATTGAATTTTGGTTTGGAAAGTTCGGTTCTGATTCATAGTGAGTGTCATGTTGTTTGATACCCCTAATTCAAAAACTACAGTCACGTATTAACTTCGAGATATTTTGTAAATGGAACCATTGATTTCATATAATTTTTGTACTTTTTAAAAAAAAATTCTTAATAGGGATAGATTTAGAATGAGATACATATATAAAATGGTGTGGATTTATAGTGTTTAAATAAATGAATTTAATAAAAATAATATTGGAATGTAATATGGAGGAATATATTACTTTTTAAAATTTTAATAAGATTAGATTTAGAGTGAAATAGATATATAAAAATGGTGAATAAAAATATGATCCCTTAATAGATCCTATTAAAAACTAAATTGAAGATAAATAAGTTTAGGTTTGACAAATTTCTAAATCATGTTATAAACAGTAACAATGAATTCCATAACATATGTGTAAAATATTGAATAATAAATTAATAATTATAAATATATATTTGAAATTAATGTTTAACTTTAATTGATTTTAGAAATTAATTTATAAATTGAGTTTGAATATTAAATAAAGAAATAATTGTAGTTGCGGTCATAAATCTTTAATATTTTTGTAGACTTTATCTAAATATTTTATTTGTGCCACCCACAATTCCTTACCTAACATTTTTTTTAAAACTTTTTGACCAATTTTGACTAATTTTAAATGAACAAATGGTTAATTTCACAAACGGTCACTGAAATTACGTCAAAATCAAAAAACGGTTACTGAAGTTTAAAACTTGCACTAACGGTCACTGAAATATCGTCCGGTTTCAGTAATAGTTGCTGAAAGATCATTTTCATTTTAATTGTAACTTAATGGACCAAAATAGTTGAAACTTGAACCTTAAGGACCTAAATCACAAATTTTGACAATAAAACCAAAAAAATAAAAATCAATCTCTTTTTTCCTCACCAACCACCGCCACTAGTTTCCAGCCTCCGCCGCCACCGTCACTGCCACTAGCCACCGTTGCCTCAAACTCCACACACAAATTTTAACAAAATCCCTCAAGGAAGTATTGTTCTTCCACTCATCTTTTCTCCCCCAAATTTTAGGGAGCGAAAGCTATTGCTGAGATGTTGGAAAAACAATTCAAGCTTGCGTGTTCTTGAACTCAATAACAATTTGGTTGACTACTATGTATGTACTCATAAGCCACTATGTTGTTTTTATACTCCATTTGACTTTGTATGAGTCCAAATTGTCATTCTAACTTTGTTCTGTTGTTTAATTTGGAAATGGAGGTAGGGATTTCCAGGTCTTGCTGGAGCATTTCTAGAGAATAAAATTATTCTATCCATACATCTCAATTAAAATTCCCGTGACTCCTCATCTTTATACGTGTACCCTTGTATATACAAAGGAAATGCAATATTAATTAGTTTACGTGTTTGTTTGGGTGGTGTGTGAAGTTCGAGGCGACGGTGGGCTGGCGGCGGCAGTGGCGACAACTAGTGGTTGTGGTTGGTGGGGAAGGAAGAGATTAATTTTTATTTTTTGGGTTTCTTAATTTAATTATTTTTGGGTTTTATCGTCAAATTTGTGATTTAGGTCCTTAAGGTTCAAGTTTCAACTATTTTGGTCCATTAAGTTCCAATTAAAATGAAAATGGTCCTTGAGTGACCATTATTGAAATCGAATGATACTTCAGTAACTATTAGTGCAAGTTTTGAACTTCAGTGACTGTTTGTGAAATTAACCCAACGAACAAATTAATAATTTTAGAAAACTCACACAAAATAATTAAAATAAAAACAAAAATATCAGGAAAAAATTATCTTCTTCCTTTTCCTTTGCTTCTCAGTACCACCCCATCCAACCTTATAACCAAACACAAAGGCAAAACCGCCACCACCTGCCACCACACAAAAAACAAAACAGTCGCTACATCAACTCCACCACCTTCGAACTTCATCTTCTTCCCTAACGACCTTCCCATCCCCCACCCTCACCCCATAATGAAACTAGAAATCAAATCCATCTCTATGAAACCCAGATATCAAATCCATCAACACCTCATCAATGGTATTATTATTCCACAAGCGAAAACCTATAACTCAAATCCATTTCAATGTAGAAAGTAATAAAAGGCTACTATAATAGTGTTAAGGTTTTTGAAGCGATTGGGTGCTACAAAAGTTACAACAAAGGTTACGAGTAAATTTAATCAATCATCATTGAATTTCAAAATTGTTACTACTTACTCATTCATCTTTAACGGGTTACCAAATAATCACCCATCTTTACATATAATTACCCATCATAACTCATTTAACTCCCATCTCTCCAAACAAACGAAAAATCACACGTGGCTAACGGAATTCCTATGTGGTAAAAAATCAGCATAAATTATATCCAACTCACCAAAAAGCAACAAACAAACATTGCTTTATATTATTAACCCAAATCATATCTAAAAAGGGCCACTGCTTCGACATTGGCAACACCATCTTCTGCCATGAGAGCGCCACTAGTTGCGACCTCGATATGCTTGCAGCTGCTATTTACAAGAACTCAATCAATGCCCTCCAAGTGCTAGATGGAATGTGTAGCTGCAGATTCAGTATTATTTGAGGAGGGGTTGCTTTGATTTTATTGATATTGATTTGTTTGGTGGTGATTCAAATTTCCTGAGGTGTGCTCTAGGTGTTGTGGAATTAGATGGGATTTTTAAATCTTAAAATCAAGACCTCCAAATCAGAACCCTCGATCCTCTCATCTTCTGGAGCGATGGTGTGTGAGCAATTCATAGGGATTGTTCAATGGCAAGAGAAGGCGTAGGAGAAGCAAAAGCATGTACAAGATGGGTCTTAGCTTTGATCGATGAAGTAGGGGTTGAAAGTGCTCTAATTTTTTTTTAGTGTAATGCATTTTACAAAAGTAGAATAGCTCTTTTGTTGTAAGTCGTATTTGTAGTTGGTTGTAATAGTTAAACTTGGCTTTGTGAACTTTGTATTATTCAAATCAGAATAAGTTGAATGAATAAATCCAATTCCAAGTGTGTGATGTTTTCTTGTTTTGATGTTTAGCATATTTAGGTGCATCAGATTGCTGTGAAGAATCATCTTATAACTTAGTTTATTTCTTTTTAGTGGTTGATAGTTGGGCAGTATTTTGTGTTTCTTGTTGGTGGCTGATAGTTGGGCAAAACTCAAGTGCATTCAGCTGATGCAGCAACATTGAATCTATGTAATGCACTAAAATCAGGTCCTAAAATCAGGTGTATCGGGTCTTAAAATTGGTTGAATCAGGTCCTAAAATCAACCACAAACTGATGTACTTGAAGCAGGTTTATCGGTGGTTGAAGCAAGTGTATCGGGTCCTAAAATCACTAATTGATGCACCAGCACCTGATTCTTGGTGCTGATCTATAATTCAGGTGTATCAGCAACTTATGTACATTGCTGGAATATAAACTACTAGAATAAAATAAACTCCTAGGATGTTGGCTAAACTACAGTTCATTCATTCATTCTCAAAATCGGGAACATAAGCTAATAGATTGCTTGAATAAAACCATTCATTCAAAAAACATTTATCCATGATGGCTAAACTAAAGTTCAAAAACATTTATTTTGCTTTATAGTCCATGGATCATAACAAACAAATTGGGCAACAAGTAGAAAGCCATCTGTCGTAATTTAATTGGAATTTTATCAATAAAGTCAGTACACTATAGTCGGCCTGCTGTGTCATGCAAACTTGAGAAGCCTCCTAACTCCTCCTTCATGTTCAAGAAGATCAAATCATCATGCATGGGAAACTTGGCACAAATAAGATTGAAATGAAATGTATACTAATTTAACACACACTATTATTTTGGTAGTTCAACATTATATTTTTATTGTTAAGTTTATTGATTTGTCATTATGGACCTATATATGTAATTGATTGTGTATAAAATTATCTTAAAGTTGAGTCCAATTAAAGTGATCAAATAAAGAATTAAATTGTTGGGCTTATGACATCTAAATAAAGTATTGACCGGATTATATGTGTAGAGATTGAATCAATTAGGGTTGTATTTGACGATGAGCCAAATACATATGAAAACTATAAATAAGGTTATAGTCCCCAATATATATGCAATTTCTCATTTTTTGTATTTACAAGATAAATCATATTGAAGAGGAAGATCTAAAACTCACAATCACGAATTACAATAAAAAAATCAAGAAGAGTGATTAAAACAATTAAATTGAAGAATAAGACAATCAAGATTATGGACAAGAAGCCAAAGTCAAGATCAAGAACTCAAGAGCCAAAAAAGTCAACAATCAAGATTCAAGATCCAGAATCAAAATCTGGTATTAAATAATCATTCCCAAAAAATTAAAGTATCTTCCGCGTTATTAATTTTCTTTGTTATTTGACATGGAGGATTTTGACAATAAAGTAAATGTTTTATAGTTTTATAAAGTTTAAAGTTTCATAAAGAACCAACAAGTAGTATCAAAGCCAACTCCATGACTAACCATTGAGATTCTAGAAAGATTTTTTTTAGGTTTGAAATTCATATTTTGGATTTCTTAATTTTGGGATTTAATTTTAGCCATAAGTTGCAAATTTTAGATTTTCTGGGTGTTTTCAAATTTGATAATTTTAGGAATTAATTGTTGAATTTGAGTATGGTAAAATTAATAGCAGCTATTAGAACGTACGTAATTTATTAGGTCTCTTTCTTGAATCACACTATATGCGTGTAACTGTATCTCTCTGTGTATATGTTTGTCTCTTTTGTTTGCCTACTTCGGTTTGTGGACAAAGAGAAATGAGTGAAAGGTAGAGAAAAGAACAATAAGAGGAGAGAAAATGAACAAAAGGCCATGCAATGCAAATATATGTGACACACTTTGAATAGTATTTGGTTTGGCTTTATAAATAGAGAGAAAAAATAAAAAAAAAAAATAAAGGGACAATCAGTTTCAAATCTTGGTACTTAAATTTATTTCAAATTACTAATTTTGTAAAATAAATTAGTTGAAACAACATATTACCAAAGTAACATCTCTTGTCTAAATTAATTTATTTGGAATGTTATGAATGTTGTGTGTACGTAATTATTTACACACACATGGTGGTAAATATGTGACAATTGTAAAGTGTTTCATTATGTGAACATTGAGTTGATCCAAAGATAGACTTGATGTTTGACCGAATTTATTATCAATATTTGATTAATACAACAAGAGTGCTACTTACAAGTTGATATTTATGTCCAAATACTAAATATCAATGTTGTGCTTGGTCTCTTGTGATGGGTTTCACCACTATTTGCAATTATTAATTGTTCAATAAGGATTCCTACATGAACATGTTATTTAGTTTAAGTTCTCTATTCATTTAATTTATCAACCTTTACAATCTGCCATAATCAATTCAAGTCATGTGTTTAAACCAAAGTTCAAGGGCTGGATAGAGAAGTTTGTATCGTTTTTGGAAGCATCGATCTAGAACTTGCATTAAGGACTGAACAACTCACTAATCTTATGGATAAAAGTTCCGCTAATGAAAAGAAATTAGGATAAGTGGAATCATTCAAACCGCATAAGTCTTATGATCATGAAGCTGAAGTTCCAGTAACATTCAGGGGCATTGTGTCCGATGAGGTAACTAATGTCAAGGAATTTCTTAAAGAAATTGAAAAAATGATTTGCAAAAGATAATAAGATTGAAACTAGTACGCTTCTGGCGAACTCGATTTCACTAAAGTATAAAACTAAAGAAAACATAAGGGAGTACATCATAGACATGTCTCATTTTGTTTCAAAATTAAAATATTAAAGTTTGAGTTGTCTGATAACTTATTTGTGCATTTAATTTTGATTTTTATTCTTGCACAATTTGGCTAATTTAATGAGCCCATTCCATATTGTGTGCAAAAGAGAGAGAGGCTAAAACAAGATAAAAACGGATATTATTCATTTGGCAAATATATCTAAGTAATAAAGAATAAGAAAGTTTCATCCGGTTCAGTTCAAAATAAATAGCGAAAGCTTGAAAATAATAAATTTGGCTGTTACTTTTGTGGAAATTTGGGACTCTAGGTTATCATTAAAAATTGGTTATTATTTTGATTTGAAAGAGACATTTATGGTACCATCTTTTTGGACGGAATTTGGTTTCTATTCCTACATTGGAGAAATTTGGTTACTCTTGTTTAATTGAAAATAGTACGTTTGATTTTTTTGTTAGTTCAAATATTGAGGGTACCAGCTCTTTATCTGGTTACGATAACCTTATATGCTTAATACGGTTGCCTCTTATAAAGAAACTTTGTACGTGAATTCACATGGTATTAAACATAAATTAACCAATTAGAATTTTTTTCGTTATGGTACAAACGATTATGTAACATCTCTCAAAAGAGAATGCAAAATCTTATGTTGGAAGGAATTATTGATTCCCTTAATTTTTCAAACTTAAATATTTATATTAATTACATTAAGGGAAAACAAACAAATATAAGGAGGTTATGTATCAATAGGACTTCGGACGTCTTAGAACTAATTCATACGAACAACTGTGGACCATTAATTCGACTTCTTGAAATTGTCAACAATAATTTATTATGTTCATAGAAGAATTTTCTCACTATGGCTACCTTTATCTCATTAAAGCAAATCTCAAACACTGAAAATGTTCAAGGTATACAAGCCAAATGTTGAAAAACAACTCTGTACAAAAATTTAACAAGTCATATCTTACTATATTGGTGAATACTACGACATATTTAAAGGGGATTAGGAAAACAATATCTAGGACATTTTGCTAAATTCCTAGAGGAATGTGGAATCGTCTCACATTATATCAGAATCTCTCTAGGTAGAAGTACTAAAGACTGCAGTTTAAATTCTGAACAAACTTCCAAATAAAGCAATTGTTAAGGTGTTACATATTTTTTTTAAACATTCCACTATTATGTCAATTTTCGATAGAGAGAAATGTCCGATTCCTTGAGGTTATAGAGTTTACGGGAGAGGGGTGACATAAGGTTATAAAGTTAAAGATTTTGTCTTGGAGGAAGAATATGTATATATTTCTTCTGTTGCAATGACAATGATCAGGAATAGAGACATTTTTTCTCCAAATCTTATTCAAAAAATAATTTCGGATCAAGACAATATTACAAAATACCCTATACACAATCAAAAGATTGTTCCAGAAAAAATATTCTCAACAGCATCAAGAACAAATGTCATTAAGAAAATTCAGTATAAAAAGGAGAAATACAATTTTGGATGACTTTATAGTCTTTCTAAAAAAAAAAAGAATACCGTGGATTGATGGAAGAAGATTTGATCAATCAACTTTCATCAAACCATATACAAGAATAATTCTCAAGAGTGGATTGATACCATACATAAAGAGATAAAGTTCATGAGTAGCAATGATGTTTGAGAACTCATTTCATTGACTGAAGGTGCGTAGCCCATTCGTTGTAACTAAATGTTTAAAATCAATAGGGATTCGAAGGATAATGTAGAGAGATATGAGGCTCTTTTTGTTACAAATGACTTTACTCAAAGTGAAGGCATTGACATTAAAGACATTTTTTCTTTGATTTCTATGAAAGACTCATTTAGGACTATGATATTTGTGTCATATTTTGATATTAAGCTATGTCAACGATTTACAAATTAAAAAAAAATTATCTGTGAGTTAATTTGGTTTCTCGTATTGATATCACAAATTTCATCAAATAATTATCTCATTTGGTTTTAAGAAGAATTTAGTTGATAATTGTGTATATCACAAGTTCAATGTGAGTAATCATTTTTTTTTGGCATTGTATGTCGAACATACTGTTTGTCTGCAATGATATAAGCTTATTATATGAAAACAAGAGATTTCTGTCATAGAATTTTGAAATGAAAAAATCTTGGTGATGCCTCTCTTATATTAAGGATATAGATACATATGGATTGTTCTCGGTGTATTTTTTTATTAAGATTCTTAAGAGATTTATGATACAAATATGTGAACTAGGTGATACCCCTATTGTTAAGAGAGACAAGTTCATTCTCCATTAATACCCCAAGGATAAACTTAAATAAAGGAAGATACACAAAATTTTATGTGCTTTGGCAGTTCAAAATTTAATGTATATTTAGGTTTGCACACGTCCAGATATAGTATTCATTGTTGGAATGCTATGCGGATATTTAAGTAACTTTAGGATGAGAATTTAGAAAGCAGCCATTAGATTATTCGGTATCTATAGAGAACTAAGGATTACATGATCACGTTCGGGAAAATCAAACCAATTGAAGATCATTGAATATTTTGATTCTAATCATGGAATATGATTGCATAACATGTCATTAGGCTGCATATTTTGGAAGGAATTGAAGACCACTTAAGTTATTTTGTGACAATAACAGTCTTGTATTTCAATAGGAACCTGATGATATCAAACTTTATGACATTAAGTTCCTAGTTATCAAGGAAAGAATTCAGAGTGTTTAGATTTCTAAAAAACACATTAAGACAAATCCATAACCATGGATCCATTTACTAATTGACTACCACTCAAGGCTTTTCATGAGCATAATACTCACATATGTGTTGCATCTTTTGATGATATGCTAGTTTAGTAGGAGTTTGTATTCGGATGTTGTTTGTTTTAAACACATTTTTACTCATGGATATTCAGTTCATTTCTGAAATAAAGTATTCGGTTAAGTTTCACTCTGATTAAAGTTTATGGTTGATCTCATTAAAAAATAAGGTATGACGAGTTGGAAATATGCATGTTTGGATTACATTACATGTAATTTCTATGTTACACATCTACACTTAATCTATATCATTTGATCTTGTGGATATACGTGATCATTGAGGGTTTATTTATGATATTTGTAATGAAGACCGTTTTGATCTTATATTGATATAATCAATGAACGAAATTGTTCATAGATACTTTTAGTTATGATAGTAAAAGTTTTGACATCATAAGGTAAAATAGGTTATACAAATTTATAAGGTAACCTAGGTTGTCCAAGTGAGAGATTGTTAGGTTTATTAATTTGTTATTGTGGGATTATATATGTAGATAATTATGTATAAAGTTATCTTAAAGTTGAGTCAATTAAAGTGATCTAATAAAGAATTAAATTGTAAGACTTATGATATATAAATAAAGTGTGGGTCGGATTATATGTGTAGAGATCGGATCCATTATAATTGTATTGACGATGAATCAAATGCATTTGGAAACTATAAATAAGGTTATAATCCTCAATTCATATGTAACTTCTCATTTTGTGTGTCATCTTATCAACACAAGATTACAAGAGAAAACATATTGAAAAGGAAGATCTAAAATCCACAATCAAGTATCAAAACTATTCTCAAAAAATCAAGAAGATGATTGAAGCAATTAAATTGAAGAACAAGACAATTAAGATTATGGAGCAAAAAACCAAAATTAAGATCATGAACTCAAGAGCCAAATGAGCTAATAATCAAAATTCAAGATCCGTAATCAAAATCCAGTATTAAAAAATCATTCCCAAATAATTAAGGAACGTTCCACATTATTATTATTATTATTATTATTATTATTATTGGTAATTTGACATGAAGGATCTTGACAATAAAGTAATAAATTTTCTAGTTTTATAAAGTTTAAAATTTCATAAAGAACGAACATTTATAAGTTAAATTAAAATATTGAATCTACTTATATGACCATTTGAAAAACTTTCTATTCGGTTTTGAAAA
>CAIGRL010046612.1:0-17084 GCA_903798325.1 Fraxinus xanthoxyloides
TATTTTAATTCTTTTTTATATGAAAAAATGGAAAATTATCATTTTCCTCTTTTAAAATTTGGTCAAATCTACTATTTTTGGTCAACTAAAGGCCAAATGGATTGTTTCCATCCATTTGGACTCTAGTTGCTATATTTTAAAAGGTTTGATACCGTAGATGATACAAATGAAAAATCTGGGCAAAGTCTGTAAAAAAGTGAAATATTTGATACCGTGACTGCAATTTTTCTTATATAATAAGGAACTTTTCACACACGACCATTATTTTTTTCAATTCTAATTTCTTTGAAAAATATGCATCTAAAGTTCACTTTTTCTTTATACCGAATCAAACTTTACATTATCCGTAATTTTTTTTTGCAATGCATATACGACATCTCGTATATTTTTTCTACATTATGTAGAAATTAGTTACTTAAAATTTAGAATGCTATAAAGACTCATTTTTAAGAAACGGTAGTAAAACACACTACTATCTAAATCATGATCATCCTTGATAGACATTTTCAATACCTCTTGAATAATCTCTTTTGACATTCGACCATTTCATCATCGTATCATTTTCATTAGAATAATTCAAGAAGTACTCGACGTTCATCACACTTTTTGTAATGTTCACTAAAATAGATTTATGTAATTTATCGATAAATTAATAATCTTCTAAAACAATAATTTTTCTCCATCTAAATAATATTTAGGCTATTCATTGTAATTTATATAATTTCCTTACTTTCCGGTCAAATAAATGAACAGTATTTGGGCTATTCATTTTGCAAAAACTGCTCGAAGACGAATATACACTGTTAATCCATGACAAAGAACCGATCCTACAGTTGACAATAAGCACCCTATGAAAAGCCGAAACATGATTATATTAAAGAAATCAAATCATATTGAAGAAAACTAATGGTATGAACCTCAAATTAAATGTACATTGATTCTGAAATAGCGAAAAACAGCTAAGATGACAGTATGTAACCTGTAAACAAAGTACCAACTTTGAGATTCAGCCCTAAATATTAGAGATGATCGCTTCCTACGAGGATATCTTGCTCAACTCTGTGCAATGAGAATATGCATTTGAGATTAGATCATTACGTATACATCAATGCTCCTGTAAACCACCAAATTATTAGGACATTAGTTGTATTTGCTTCTTCCCCCCTACTTCAGAGCACCACGATTTCCATGCTTCAACATAGTGTGAGAAGAGATCCCGCAAAGCTGCAATATCATAAACAAATGCAACTCTATTAGCAGTAACCTTTGCAGCATATTCAAGGAAAGATCTAAGTAATGTTGTAAAAGCCTTTGTCAATGTTTTCGTGGTTAGTTGCTTGTATAGGCAATTAGAAAACCCGATGACTTTATGCTCAATGCCTAAAACTGATTACTGTAATAGCAAATAAAAATCGACTAGCTTAGAAAAGGTCAGTGGAACTGTTAAAGAAAGTAAAGATCCATGCATTGTAAACCCGATGACTTTATGCTCAATGCCTAAAACTGATTACTGTAATAGCAAATAAAAATCGACTAGCTTAGAAAAGGTCAGCGGAACGGATAAGGAAAGTAAAGATCCATGCATTGTAAACAGTTGAAACTCTCAATTACTGGTAATTAATTAAAATTAGAAAAATAATGAGATTGGTTAATGCTGACCGTATCCATAGATCATATGGAGCTTCTTTTTTAAATAAGTTGTGCAGAGTCACTATCTATTTAAGAAAGGAAGTGTCCATTTTTTTTACTAAAAAAGCAGTCTGCTGTAAGAAGCTAAAGCATAACAGCATGAAGATAATATATGATTGTCCAAGTTATAGTTATATCAGTGCTAGTGCAACATCTAGAATGACTGTCATTTGATTAGCAGTAACATTACTTTTGAAATTTATTCTATGCAGAAGTAAAAGATACCTTGATTATGATACTGAGGCCGATAAGTAGAGGCTAAACTTTCCCAATCAATAACTTGTTTTGGTTTGCTGTTACCTGAAGCTTCAACCTTGGGCACATTTACGGGTGCAAAAGGACCAAACTGAAAACTCTTTGCACTTGTTCTTGATGTGTCGACCTCATTATCTGAACTTTGTTGTTTAACTTCCTTTTGCAGCTGCAGCTGCGGCTCAGTACTGCCATCCACCTTACACCTCTTTAACGAAGAATTTGTAAGGTCAGTCCCAAATACCCTTTTCTTGNTATATGATTGTCCAAGTTATAGTTATATCAGTGCTAGTGCAACATCTAGAATGACTGTCATTTGATTAGCAGTAACATTACTTTTGAAATTTATTCTATGCAGAAGTAAAAGATACCTTGATTATGATACTGAGGCCGATAAGTAGAGGCTAAACTTTCCCAATCAATAACTTGTTTTGGTTTGCTGTTACCTGAAGCTTCAACCTTGGGCACATTTACGGGTGCAAAAGGACCAAACTGAAAACTCTTTGCACTTGTTCTTGATGTGTCGACCTCATTATCTGAACTTTGTTGTTTAACTTCCTTTTGCGGCTGCAGCTGCGGCTCAGTATTGCCATCCACCTTACACCTCTTTAACGAAGAATTTGTAAGGTCAGTCCCAAATACCCTTTTATTGGACTCGTTAGAATGTCCATTTTCTTGTAGCCCCAACCATCTAAAAGCAGGTTTCCTTGTTTCCGGGTGATGAATCTGCACATATCCCAGACACATTTTAGTACTTTTTTAGATGCCCTATCAGTTTATATTTCTATATTTTATCACACCCCGCATAAATGTTGATGTAGTTAACTTAGTACTCCAGGATGTTAACTGCAGCAGATTTAGCAGAAGAGTTAACAAGATGGATCACCTTTTCAATAAATTTCATGGATGACAGGACATTGGCAATGTCATACAGCCTTCTAACTTTTGCTGCATAATTATAGAAAAATACTGTTAATCAAATGGTTCCTTGATTATCTATTATTTATTATATTAGTAAGATCATTGCAAGGAAAATGAAAGGTAAATTACTTCTAGTAGTCATTGAAGTGTGCTTTCCATCCCCAAGCAAGAGCTTTGCAGCATCATCAAGAGAAATCAATTCCATCTAGAGGGGTAGTGAAAACATGAGACCATATGGTGAGGATCAGAAACTCGTATGAATCAAAGAAGACTGATAAATCTGAAGATAAAACTTACATCAGTGCAAAGGAAGAGCTTAACAAAATTCTGTGTAAGAAGCCCCAGAGACTTCTCCTTTCTGTTGTCGCCTAGAATTAAAATAAAATTCATGAAATAAGTGCAAAAATGTCCAAGATAAAATGTCATAAGAAGCAAGCATGCCACTGAAAGATTTCCGTATTTAATACCAGATTTTTTTGGCACTGAGTGTTTAGAAAAGGAATTGGGGTTTGATTTGTCATTCTGACTTAAATTGTTCGTATCTGAGTAGGTTTCATCGTCATCGTCATCTGAAACCTGAAAGAAAAAGCAACATATAAAATGAGGAATCTTGTAACAATGCTATGGTACACGCAGGATTTTAGCATGGTTTCTTTTGATACAATTCATTATTCAACTCTGCTGCACTATAAAAGTGCAAAGCCTACACAGAAAACAGAAACAGATAGTAGAATATTAAAAATCAAGTTCAATATGCTGAAGCAATTATCTCAAAGTGAATCAATCATGACTGTAGAGGTCGCCCCAACTCAAAGTTCGTACAATTACTTCATGACCTCTCAGCTGCCAAAGAAATCCTATATACACATGATAAAGTGCCATACAAGAGGAGATCGTTTGATTCAAAAACAGTAAGGGTCAATAATAAGTGCAAAAGCTGTGAATTTGTTGGGAAGTAAGGAACTATTAGTTTTGCTGTTGGTCAAATTGTGTAGATTAACCGGTGGTAAACAAACAAGCGATAAAAGCTGTTTGTTTAATGAACCAGCATGCCTTTTGACTTAGTTTTGCTCATTAGTTTTTGTGAAGAAAGTATTTTCTTATGCTGGATGATGACACCATATACTCGATAAGATGAGGAATTACTTCTGCAGTGAAAATCCCCTCAAATCAAATCCTTTTTTTTATCTGCTCTTAGATCTAAGAGAAAAAACAGATTTTTTTTATTCTAAAATGTCCATGAATCTGTAGGGCAAATATATGTTCTTGATTGGATGAGTATGTACGATTTTATCGAACTTGTTAGTGACTACTTCTAGTGAAGATATCAAGAAATGGCTACTTACTTTCTCAGAGCAATTCCCATCAGCTCCATGGCAATTCTCCTTCAAACCTTCATTCTATAACAGCATTAAACGTGACAAAATATAAATCACTGTTCTTTACTGAATTACTACTGAGTAAAATACAGTAAACTCAATTTCATTATACGAGCATTAGAAGGATTGAGGGTGAAAACGAAATATTACTTTTAGATCCTGCAAAGCCTTAGGAATTGCTTGAAAACCCTTCCAACTATATCGATTTTTAGCCTTTCTAGCAAGAATCTGAAATGGCCAAATTCAAAATTTATATTTATTCTAATTCAATCTAGGGTGTTTGGTAGGGATTAAAATCGGATTAAAATTGAAAAACTAGCCGTTATGGTTGACTTTTATTAGACGGATGAGTCCAATAACGGCCATATTTTCAATTTTAATTGAATTTTAAGCCGTACCAAACAGGGCCAAAATTTACTAATTATTCTGCATATTAAAGAAGTTTAAGAAAATTAGAAATTCTTACACCAACGCTTTCCAAAACATTCACAATATCATAGATCCGCCGCCTTTCTACCCCTAAAAAGATAATGAAAAATTAAAAATTTTAGATATATCTTCAAAATCACGGAATACTAAAGAATTCCCAAATGACTACCTAATCGAGAGGCTGCATCATCAAGTCCAATTGTCTCCACACCGTCCCGATTGTACAAGCTCAAGAAACTGCATAATCAAACAGTAAACATTCATACATCTGCATACAGATACACATACCCAATTACGAAAAATGGGTTCCCAACTAAAGTTACTTGGAGCACAGTAGACCAAGTGATTTCTGCTTCCGGCAATACGGCGTGTATTTCAATCCAGATTCACTCGACATATCCGCACTAGGTAAAGCCATTTCCTTCAAGTTTCAACTCTATACACCTACCCACCACCAACCACAGACACACACACACAGAGACTCGAAATGCTATGTTTCTTCACGAGTAGTTTTGAAGGAAACAAAATCCCAAGAACAGAAAAATCTCTACACAATGGGTATATATATAGCAGTATATAAATAATAGAGAGAGGGGACCGTTGAGAATGGTTGTTGACTTGGCGGGGATTAGGGTTTCGGAAATTTGATTGGGAGGGATTTTGAAAGTTTGAATTTAGCCATGCAATGGCGGGATAAAAAATTAATAAAATTCTGTTTAATCTCGGAAGACGCGCCTGTCGTGTATGAACTTACTTTTTTAACCTTGGTAGATGATGAGAAGGGTGTTCGAGTGAAGGGTAGGGATGAAAATTCGGATGAGGGTGCCAAATTGCAGGGAATCTTATGATGAAATGTAAATCATGTGACATGATTTGCTTTTTTCTAGCTAAGTTAATTACAAATTATAATTACTTTTACTTAGCATGTGAGAGATTATCTAAAAAGTAATTTTTATTTTTTGAAAAAAATATGTAATTTAAAAGTACTGAATAAGTACGGGAAAATATGAAAAATAATTTTTTTTACAATATATAGAAAATGAGTATTTTGAAAATTCGAAGTTAAAGATTCAAGTGTAGCTCAAATGTAATTCTTTCAGGAAAAAATGTATACAAAATGTGCTTGAAGCAATTATGCTAGAGCTCGCAATTGTTATGCTTCAAGAAGAGTTTTCGTCTTAAATGTGAGGAGAAACGTGGACGATAGATCAATATTATGCATGATATGTTAAAAGGCCCTTTAATGATTATAATTGAGCATTTGCTAAAGAAGAAGCGAGTCTGTTTGTTTTCCATTTTTCATCTTATTTTTAGAAGAAATATTACCATTTATGAGTCCCACTTAACCTTTTTTTTTTTTAACCTCGCAATTTTCATTTTGCAACGACTATGCCCCCGTTTGGCATCCATTTTTCTTTCATTCTCATTCTTTTTCTCTTTCTTCATTTCAAAAACTCATTTTTTCAATACAATGGATACCAAACGGGGGCTATATTGCTTCTGATCATGAGCAAAAATGGTGCACAAACGCTCATTTTTCACTTTTTAAATCACAATTCTCCAAAATGACAAGTTTTCCCAAAATTACTTTCACATAATGCAATGTCCTACATGGCACACACGCCTACTCCCATTAGGATAAGGCGATACAATGTTTCTCATACAAATTTATTGAAAATGAGAAATATGATCGTTATATATCACATCAAACCTTCAAATTTGAATTTCGATATCAAACGGAGGTTAAATCACTCTTATTCGCAATATTTTTTTAAATCCACAAATACTTGGACTTATATGCCGTTTATTATTTGTCTACTTATAATTTTACCAATTATAAACGTATCCCAAACATGTTACACGCCCTACCCACTCGCCGCCGCGCCCCCAAAAATCAAATTGATCTGTTACTGTGCGGAACAGCTCGTCACTGTTCTGCAACAATTTTACGCGGAAACGTTTCCCAACAGCAGCACAAAAATTCCGTGTGATGTTAAGCTACAATAGCAACAATAAGGAGAGAAGAAAAGGGTAAAAGAGGATCCCACATAACAATGGCGTCTAAAGAAACCTGCAGAACCGAACTTCGTTCCGCCGTACGACTACTCAGCGACCGCTGTCTCTACTCTGCGTCCAAATGGTAAACCCTAAATCCCTTTTGAAGAACCCATTTTTTCTGCAATCAGAATACCCCCATTAAACATCCAAAGATTCCCTTTTCAATTTTCAAGTTTCAATTTTGAAGGGCAGCGGAGCAATTGATGGGGATAGAGCAAGACCCCGCGAAGCACACCCCTTCGCACACTCGATTCCAGCGTGGAAGCTCCAGCATCCGCCGCCGGTTTCGAACTTCCGCCTCCGGTGACTCCTCCGCCACCCCTTCAGCTGGGGTGTCCTATGTGTCCACGCCGTTGATGGCGGGGGTAGAAGAGTATGATTATGGTGCCATTGATAACGATTTTTATTTGCTAGCAAAGTCTTACTTTGACTGTAGAGAATACCGCCGGGCGGCCCATGTGCTCCGGGACCAGATGAGCAAGAAAGCTGTATTCCTACGCTGTTACGCCCTTTATTTGGTTGGTTTTCTCCACAAATCTCGGCTACATTGCTTTTATAATGATTCATTTTTAGGTTTTAGACACTTATATAATTTATAACTTTGGTGGCTTTATATTGATAATGCTTATTTCTATGTGGGATTTATTCATTTTCAAGTGATTTGGTGAATTTATTAGTTCTCACTTGAATTGGGTGTTGGGCAGTAGGGTAGGTAGCCTACGCCTCTCCAAATTTAGTAGAGATCTGCACAATAGCATGCTTTAGAGGCAAGCCAAGATTTTTAGAGAGGCTTTTGGATTATCTAAGATTGATTTGAGCAATTGAAGATGCTATAAAGATGTTTAATAAATTTTGCAATTTTTTGTACTTAAGTTTGAAGTGAAGATCTCTCTCACAAGTAATGTGTAAAAACAGTCAATGTCGATAACCTACTTTGTTAGATAATGTGCTTTAAGACAAAGTTTAGATATTCGCATGTCAATGTACTTGAGAAAAGATACATAACTCAAGTTTTGGTTGCCAGTATATTAATTAATACATCTTACTCAAACAAAAAGTTCGTAAATTTGGGAATTTCTTTCACTGGTTTTGCATTCATTCACTGATGTTCTTCTACTGAAACTCCCAAGGCCTTCAACAAATATTTCCCTTTGCAGCCAAATTCCCGTCAGATCTGGATTCTACTAAGTGTTGTGATCCAAATCCAATAAGGAATTGGAGAAACATATCTATCTGTTGATCTGTTGCTGACTTTGTGTCTTAAGAGGTTTTCTGAATCCATTTTCCTCTATCGAATTAAAATCTCAAACACAAATATTGACACATTTTCGACACAAATATTGACGCGTTGATTAAATTCTTTCAATTTTTTTTTTATTTATATTTGTTTGAGTCCCATTTTTTGCCCAAAATGTATTTTGGAATAGTATTTTGATAGAGAACATATAGTTAAAAAAAGGAATAATTTTGGATTTGCGTGTAATATTATCTTATTCAAGAGTGTGCGGTTAAAATTAAGAAAAAGAAAAATGTATTTTTTAAAATAATGGAGACCAAACAAGGGCATAGTATAAATTTAGTTTTATACTTTTTATTAATTTTTCGCGTTGAAATCTTTTGAATATGAGTACCTATATGTTATTTAGTAATGACTTTGAGTTAAAAATATATAATATTTTTAATAAAAAAATGACCAAGTAGAGTGACCGAGCAACGTCGGTATTCGATACGTGTCGGATATGGACATGCCATCTTAGTTGAAGTGTCCGTGCAACAGAGATGACGTGTTTGGTAATGTGAATTATTGAACTAGACAGTATGAAGAACAGTTTTGTTTCTTGTACTACCCCAGTCATACATACCAAACATGCTTTAAAAGGCTTTGGAATTTAACCAAACATCAGAAAGCTAGCATCTTAGTGAGGGAGTTTTAAACTAGGATACCCCAGTCATGAAGTGGGAGTGAGAGTGAAAATACTGAAAGAGTCATCTTTGGAAATATTCTTTAGTACACTGCATCGCCAAGAGTGGTGAAAATTAAATACGAAGATAAGTATATAATTATTTTTGAGAAAATGTATCCACTCTTCTGGTAGTTTGTGAAACAAACGTTTCTTCTTGATAAAACAATGTATTCCTATATAGTAATTTATTTCAGTAAGTTCATAATGTGTCATGGAAAATCTTGTCTGAAGAGATTAAGAACAGTTTGAATGATAAAGATCTGGGCATGAAAGATCAAGTGCTAAGCATCTCAAGATTTCGAGGTTTACGAAAAACAAGCAGATACCAGTTGACTAGAGCACGTATAGCTCGTAACTTTGAAAAAATCATACTGCAAAGTATTTAATTCTAAGAAGAGAATATCTGCCTAATGGAGTTAAAGCCTGTTTGGGATTTCAGGCATGCAAGTAAAACCTTCTTATAAGCAAATTTATGCTTAAAAAAGGTTTGGGTCTGCTGCATAAAATATTTCAGAAGTTGCCTATAATCCCAAAATAAGACCTAGAGATTTGCCTCATAAGCACTATATATATCTGGCTTATAAGCACTTTCTTTTCAAATTTACTGAACACACCAAAATTTCTTTTAAGCATTAATTGTATACTCTGCCTTTTTTAGAAGTTCTTATAAGCACTTTGGGTTGGACCAAGTAAAAGGGCATTCTTTGAAACCTGTATCCTTTCCATCTTCCCTCCAACACTGGTCATCCCACCCTCCTCCCAACCTCTAAATGCCATCACAACCTCTTTCCATCGATCACCAGTCAACCGTTTTCTTTCTTAATGATTACTTCCTCTTCTTGGTTTTTCTCCACCCATTACACTGTTGAGATTTGAGGCTCCATCTTAAAAGGTCAACCTTATTAAGAGGAGTAGCCCAAATCCTTGTAAATTGGTCTATGTTTTCATTTTTATTCGATGTGGAATTCTATTCCTTAACATGCCTCGCAAGATGGTGGCTCATTTGAGCAGACCAATCTTGAAATCCTTGTTCAATTTTTTTTTAGTCTTAATTGGATCGAATTGCTCGTTGGAGCTTAATGGGCTCTGATACCATGTTAAGATTTAAGGTTCCATTTTAAAAGGTCAACTTTATTAAAAAGAGTAGCCCAAACTCTTATAAATTGGTCTATGTTTTCATCTTTATTTGATGTGGGATTTTATCCCGTAACACACACTGCTAATGTCACTCCCTCTTTTTTGAAATCTATAACATGTTCCTCATCCGTGTGACGTGAAAGGTACCATGTTTACTCCTTATGCTCATTGATTATTTTCTATTGCCTTTTTTTTTTTCCCCTACTGTACAAGAGAATAAGGGATAGAGTGTGTGGTGGAATAATTTTTATTTGAGTTTTGATTTGGACAAGTTTCTCATTTGAACTTTTTAGTCCTAACTTATCAACTTAGGAGACTTGACATTTTCAGCCTTTTCTCAAGTTTGTCTTACACTGCTGTATGCTGATTGGCTTTTTATCTCATTTGCATTAGATGTGCGCTCTCTTTGTAAAAACTTAATTGCAGCATAAATAAATAATCATTGAAATTATCGAAATACTAGCAATATATTATTTGGTAAGGCAAACTTATCTCTCCTCATTTCTTTTGGTTTACTAAGGCTGGGGAAAAGCGAAAAGAAGAAGAGATGATAGAATTGGAGGGGCCCTTAGGCAAGAGTGACACAATGAATAAAGAAAATGTTTCTCTCGAGAGGGAGTTGTCTACACTTCGCAAAAATGGAACAATAGACTCCTTTTGTCTTTACGTGTATGGCCTTGTCCTTAAGGAGAAAGGCAGCGAGAATCTTGCGAGGACAGTGCTTGTTGAGTCCGTAAACAGTTATCCTTGGAATTGGAGTGCTTGGTCCGAACTACAATCCTTGTGCACTACTATTGAGACATTAAATAGTCTTAATCTTAATAACCATTGGATGAAGGACTTTTTTCTTGCCAGTACATACCAGGAACTCCGGATGCATAATGAATCCTTGTCCAAGTATGAACATCTACAAGTAACTTTCAGTTTTAGCAATTATATCCAGGCCCAAATTGCTAAAGCTCAGTATAATCTGAGGGAATTTGAAGTCGTCGAAGTTATATTTGAAGAGCTTTTAAGAAACGATCCATATAGAATTGAAGACATGGATATGTATTCCAACGTCCTCTATGCAAAGGAATGCTTCTCTGCTTTAAGTTATCTTGCCCACAGAGTGTTTTTAACAGATAAATATAGACCCGAGTCTTGTTGCATTATTGGAAACTACTACAGTTTGAAGGGGCAGCATGAAAAGTCAGTTGTATATTTCCGGCGTGCACTCAAATTAAATAAAAATTATTTATCAGCTTGGACCCTCATGGGTCACGAGTATGTCGAGATGAAGAATACCTCAGCTGCAGTTGATGCCTATCGGCGGGCTGTGGATATAAATCCTTGTGACTATCGTGCCTGGTATGGGTTAGGACAGGCTTATGAGATGATGGGAATGCCCTTCTATGCACTTCACTATTTCAAGAAGTCAGTATTCTTGCAGCCAAATGATTCTCGACTTTGGATTGCCATGGCTCAGTGTTATGAAACCGAACAGCTTCATATGCTTGAGGAGGCAATCAAGTGTTACAAAAGGGCAGCTAATTGTAATGACAGGGAAGCAATTGCTCTGCACCAATTGGCAAAACTTCATTGTGAACTTGGTCATACTGAAGAGGCAGCATTTTATTACAAGAAGGATTTGGACAGAATGGAAGCTGAAGAGAGAGAAGGACCAAATATGGTTGAGGCTTTGATGTTTCTTGCCCAACATTGCAAATCTAAGAAAAGATTCGAGGAAGCAGAAGTGTATTGTACTCGTCTTCTCGACTATACTGGTCCAGTAAGTCATCACACATTCTTTCACGTACTGCACGTGATATATATTCACACGTATTTGCATATAAGTTAGAAAGATTAGAACAAGTTTCTTACCTTTTCTTGTGTATAATACAGGAAAAGGAAACTGCAGAGAGTATTCTTCGAGGAATAAGATACGAAAAGTTGGACGTTGAGCATTTCCCATCCTAAAATTTCAAAGGCCTTGCAAGTTTGTTTGATAGTCGATTTCGAATCTGGTAAGTGCAGTGACTACATTGATGTACTTACAAAGAGTAGCTAATTATGTCATTAGAATTTAGCTGGTGTTTTTATTGCATAGTTTTTTTTTTTTTTAAAATTTTGATTTTATAATCGGACAACATAGCTGTAACATTAACATCTCTTTTCTCGGAATCCCTACCTTCTTTGCCTACCCCGTTTAAAAATGATAGTCGCAACTCTTCTTTTTGTTCTTTAAGTTAAAATAGTGAGCTTTCTCATCTTCAATACCGATATGAAAGAATGACTAGTTGTGAAATAAATGAACAGTCGAGCATTTTTCAAGTTCAATACATTCAATTTAGCTGAAAGATGAGTATTGCTCACTTAATATCATGTAAACAATTATATAAAAAAGCTAATATGAAAAGTTTGCAGCTTGAATTTCTATGGATGGTGATGACCATAATAGAAAGACATAAAAAGGGTTATGGATCCAAAATATTATCAAATCCTAAAATTCATAAACCATTTTCACACATACAAATCATACATGTTGAAATCAATGAGAACAACTAAATAAAAACGGAAGTGTACCTTGATTGATTGTTTTAATGGGTTATAATCTTCCAATTGATTGATGATCCTCTCCTCAATTTCAATCTCTGTTGATGGAGATGCAGAAAATCTTAAGAATACCATCAATTGGGGACCATTGCCCCATATGATAATAAGATAATGAATAGTCATTATCTTTCATTTGTTTCAAATTGGCCCCTCATCAATTTAAAACAACATTCTGATCACTACACTATATTTCCATGAAACTTAATACTCACTAGTCAAAATTAACTTTAATGGACTAATTTTTAAACAATAGCAACACACATTTTATATTACATGTGTGGCCTCATATATGTTGGAATTTTCCAACAACGTTGAAATTACGCGTTGAATTGCTTTATCGTATATCGTTAAAAATGTCTAAATAGTCAGACAGTGTTCACATTTTAACCGAACAAGAGAATATTATTATAAACACAAGAAAAAGTACAATAACTACAATCATGGGCAGACCTATGTGGGGGTCAAGTGATCTTACAATTTATTATTAATTTTTTAAATTATGTAGTTTTGCTCTAACTCTTTTGCCTTTACCTCACGGTAACTCTCTTTTCCTCTGTTACGTTCTTAATGCACAACTCAAATAAATCCTCCTCCAATCTCTATTCTTTAATCCAAATAAACCTTTCTTCTCCAATATCCAATCTCTATTCTTCAATCATGTATGAAATTTTATAGTTCTAATTTTTATGTTCGATGTATTGATTTTATATTTGATTCTCCCCTTTTACTTTTCTATGTTATTATTCATGATTGAAAGTATGATATTTTGACGTTGTAATTGATTTTGACAAAATGTTTGAAATTATAGGTTTTGAAATTCTTCCTATGATAACAAATTTAAGTAGCAATCCGTATTTTATTTTATTATTTTTGTTAAATTAATGGAAGACTGTTGGGTGACACTTATAGATGAAGTGAAATTCACTCTATTTGGTTGGTTTTGTAATTTTATTCGAACGATGTATTTGACAATATTGATAACGTAATTATACAACATTTTCAAAATATGAAAATGTGTAGGCTACAATTGTAGTAGTGTATTGACTTCTTTTCATTAATTTTTTTTTTTAAAATTGCATTTTAATTTTTAACCCCACAATAGAAAATATTGGCTTGCCACTGACTACAATGGTGATGCGTTACAATTAGTGTTATTAGACTTGGATTGAATCGAATGGTCTTATTAGCGAACTGGCTAGTTAGCCACTCTGAGTGTCTCGTTGAACCAATTAGTCATTAGCCAAGTTGAAACCACATTCACCCTAGACAATTTATCAAAAAAACTGGGGAGCAGACCTAGGCGATTATCTTAGAAAACCTCACATAAAGTCTCGAACCATGTACCTCGAGGCTCTTATATCACCTTACTAACAATGGATACTATTAGTTGTTTGGTTAAATTTACACATAAAAAACATGTAATCTATTTTTGAGGGGAAAAAAATGGAGAATTATCTTTTTTCAAAAAAATTCTTAAACATTTTAAAAATTATTCAATGACCTGATGATCGATCTAACCTGATGGTTCAACCAGTGACCCTGTTACTCGAATACTTAGTTCAAATTGAATATGATATACAATTTAAGATAATATGTGATCGCACAATTCTCTCAATATTATTTGATAGGTTAAACCATGCACTACCTTGAGAGGATCCAAAAATGACTAGTATGCAAGTTGAAAAACTTTTAAGTGACATTGATATCTATTGAATAGACACTCACAAATTATATCTGCAATTAGATGAAAACAAACCCACATTTAGATCTACAAGAAAATATATATTTTACCAAGATAAAGAGACCCGCGATCCCATAGAAAGACATCACGATCCCTTGTGTGAAAAAAAATGATTTGCTGAGACGGAAATATAGCTTATCAAACATGGTGAATCTAAATGGACATTAACTTGATAGAGTCTCTACACAATTGCATTGAGTTGGAAATCTTTTTATAACATTGTTTATTTTGCTAATATGCCAATTTTTTTTAAGCAATTTATTTAATCATTGGAGATGCTCTTAGGTCACCTTTTCAAACAGGTCGATATATGACACGTATCGTTTCCTCCCAAATTGTTTTTGGGTTATTAGAGAAACACGACTATCTAAAACTGCTTGAGGACACGATTAACACGATTATTTCTTAACAACCCTTCACACCCTTGTAGTCTCTTGCCTATCAAAATTGAACATTGGTTATTAGATAAGATAACACCTATAATTGGCATATAAAGGACTTGAGAGTACTATTGTTGGTTGAGGTAAATAAAAGTTGTAGATAGGAGCTGGCAATATCAATTATATCCACTATAATACACTATATTGTACCAAGTTCACCCTAAAGAAATTAATAGAGTACCAAGTGCAACCAAAGGAAATTAATGAAATCGGTTTGTATTTGTATTTGGACACGGTAAACAAATTCTAAATTTGTGGTTACATGGGTGTTTTTCATTGTACCATTAGACATCATGTAATTGTCGTTCTTGTGTAACACGAGTCAACATTGAAGAATAATATAATAATCCCTTTTATACAAGTTAAGGAGTAGGTGTCCGACAAGTCACTACCACACTATGGGCGGAAACAACCACTTCTTCCATATAAATATCAAATAATCGTGAACTCCAAGAACTTTTTAAATTTATTGTGATTCTACTAGATTATCCATCACAAACCCACTATCTTAATCATAACAAGTGAATAGATCGCCATATCTCCCTTGTTCTTGTACTGTATTTGTGCTCGATTATCGACCACTATATTGTAAATGATCAGTGTGCCTTTAAACATCTATCAAAATTGCTTTGCGACATGAAAAAATACATTAGCGTATGCTTTTCAACTTTACAAAAGAATGAAGAAATTAAACTTCAACGATGACTTTAACTTGAAGATGTCGACCCATCAATTAAATGAAAAGAAGTCTATTTGGACATTAGGATCAAACCTTGTCTTGTCCAATCTATGTAGTGGTCCTTCATTGCAACGGTTTTCTACTTTTCAAGACACATCAATTATCCAGCATTAAATTTGACAGTTGGCTCAATTGTTGCCATCATTTTCTTTCTTCCAATTTTATTAGAGTATTTAATGAATTTAATGAGTTACAAACGGTTGAAATAGGCAACAAGTTTTGTGGAATTGCTTCAAGAATATAAAATAATGTTATGTAGCCCCCATTGTGATTGCATCTCCACTCTGGATGACGCTATAATATACTAAATGAAAGGTAAAATTAAATGAATAATTTAATTTCAATTATCATATTGACGTTACCTACACTGAGATTGCAATCACAATGAAATTAAATAACATTACTCATATAGAATAATGTACAATAAATGCACACATCCCACAACGGGAAATTACATTTATGCATCGCATTGTATTCATTTTACTTCTATTTAAATCATAAATAACTACGGCTGATAAAAGAGACAAGTACTACCATAATTCATCTCATAATAATCCATTTATATTGATATCCGATTTAATTGAGTTGGATTTATCTTATTTTCGGCGGAAAATTATATTCTACAAAGTGAAACATAGTAGTGGAACTTTCAAATTTCTAGCACGCTGGTTTTCCCATTCAAAAGTCATTTTTTTAAATGAAAAATGTAATTCCCTTATTTTCAATCAAGCTATAGAAATAAATAAAAAGTTGGAGGAAAATCCAAGGAAGGTGGAGGAGAAGTTGTCAACGATAGGCAGGGATGGGGAAGCCTTGTATGGCAAGTGAGAGCGGGCGGATGTATATTTGCCAACTCACATGTGTGTAAATTAATGTATCAATCTTTATGTACATGCAGTATGATCCTTATTTGTTTCCTTTTTGTCCTTTACTTCTTCATTTGTTTTATTTTGGATTAATTAAGCGCTTAACTGTATTACTGATAAAAAGCAAGACATGTGAATTTCGCGTACTTGAATGATTAAATTGGACGAAAATACCTATTAGGGACCAACTTTTTACCAACTTTAAAGGTGGAAGACGACTCTTGTAACAAAAATAGGTTAATTTTTCCCCTTTTATAATTATCATTGCTTGATCTCGTGAACTAAATTCCAGTGTTTTAAAAAGCGGTGTCTAAGTGCGAAGCAGGCACAAAACTCCCCTCTTCGCGCTTTTTCTTTTGTTATTTATTTGCTTTTTTGCTTTTATTATTAGTTTTTTTTGCATCTAGTTAACCTTTTTTTTTCAATGTAATATTTTATAATTTTATGTATTTGGTAGGTATTATTTTAATTATTAAATGATTTTTAGATTGATAAAAAATTTAAAATAATATTAAAATAAGAAAATATTTTTTACTCTTAGGCCTCCTCGCCTAGCTTGGAGCCTAGCAATATTTACGCTTTTTGGAATACTGCTAAATTCTAAGATGAAGCCTCACCATGTTTACACTTTTTTGAACACTTCTAAATTCTATGGACAAAATTATTGTCATATCCCTTTCATACCTGATATCTAACAAATTTTTTCATGGTATCATGGAGGCTGACCTTTTGGGTAGCATTCTTATAAAAAGCAAGTGGAGGCAATCTGCAACAAAATTAAATAGCATTTATAATGGGTAATTAATTGCCCCCCAAAAGATAATAATCTTTATTTCCTCATATATGGATAGATTTTCTCAAAATATAAAAAAAA
>CAIGRL010046615.1:0-13480 GCA_903798325.1 Fraxinus xanthoxyloides
CAATCTACTATCTCAGAATACATTATTCCAAAATAATGTGGCTCAAACACACCATTGATTTCTATTTTAAGTCCTCCGGTCGATCTCTCCTGGACCTTAAGATTACATATTTAATACTTGTTTGATTTTTATTTTTCGAGGATTACTTCTTTTTCGATTTTTATTTTTCGAGGATTAATTCTTTTTCACGGTAATTTTTAACCGCGCATCATTAGAAAGAAATAAAAAGTAACGTTTTTTCATATTTTTTCACTAGTTTTTAACCACATTCATTAAAAAGCACATTTCAAAGAATCAAAATCAAATAAGCGTTTAATCAAGAAATTTTGTTTGGAGCTTTTATCCATTCGAAATTTTGGATTTTGTGAAGGTGTGGTCATCCAAAGCCATTGGGTTTGGATAGAAAAGTATGATTTTATTGGTCGGGTTTGGATTTGGATTTGGCCCAGTAAGGATAGGATCAACAGTAATACTAGGAATTTAGCCACAAAATTTAACAAAAGAATTAGGATAAGAAAATGGACCAATTTTGTACTACTTTCTGCTTATAATTCTGATGTTGATGGAAAAAATAAACAATTTTGTGGGTTGCTGATGTACTACTTAATTCAAAATATTGGTGATGATCGCAGAAGTCCAAAAAATAGCACACCACAAGTTCCCATACAATAATCTATCGAATAGTTTGATTGGTTATAAACTTAGTCAAACTACAACGTATACTTTGAATTGTGAGTACGATAATTTGTAATAACTAAAAATTAACGTCATATTTCACGCTTTCATGAACAAATATGTCAAAATGGCATTACTGATAAGAAAATACATTCCACGTTTTTGTAGCAATTTTAAAAGATGAAACTAAACATAAAGAAAGCACGATAGTTGTGTAAGCAAAGTCCATGGTATTGAATGCACATTGGCATCACAATGGCCACTCAGAAATCTGCTAATTAATATAGATTTTAGTGACATACTGAGCACGCAAAACGAGAAGAGGGGTCTCTGGTGGTTCAATTCTAGTATTTCAAGTACCGGAATCATTCATCAAACTTCGGGTACTTTGTAAATTGAATTAATGAGTTTAACTCTTTAACTTCAGGTACTTTGAAAAGGTAAATCCAATAACTCTTCCATCAAAACAAATAAATGATTTACCTAGAAAGCATGATCACAACCAGGTTTTATTGTTGACCTCATTTTTTGTACCGTTGATATGGACAACAAATACCGGGCCCAATCCTATCAACACAAGCTAATTACACTACATTTGAACATATAACTAGTCGATGATATTTCAAATTTGAATATGGAAGAAACTTTATAACATGAGACAAATATGTTCGGACGCCAACAAAATATACGAGCAGAATCGCGTGATAAGGAATGATCAACAAAAACCGAACTAAAAATCAAGATCAAGCATCTAACTTTCTTAACCAAAGATTTTACTCAAGAGGAGAAAATATATAGCTTACAGTAGATGTATTTGCATTACCTCATATGACATAAATGGGGGAATATTTATAGTATTAAATGTAAAATGGTGTCCATTGAATGAGGAGACATGTGACACCATCTCTCTAATTGAAACATATTATTTTAGGCATCAATTTTGACTCAACTTAGGTTGTTTCACATTGAATGCTTTAAAAAGGGACAACCACCTTACAACATATGTTAAAAATATTTTGGAATATTACTCATTACAGGAGTCAAATCAATCATTCGAACAATATTTCATAAATTTAGAATCTTCAAAGTTGGGTCGTCACTCGTCGTGATAGATATTCGGATTTAACCTCATTGAGCCTCACCACTTCGTCAGAGGGGCTTCGACAAGTCCATATTATGAAACCACTTCTATGAAATTGGACTTCGATAGGTCCTATGTGCTCCATGAGTGATGCCACGTGGCTTCGGCACAATGGGCTTCGGTGGGTCGGTTGCAATCCTCGTGGAATGGCAAGTAGGCTTCATGTGGGAGTTTTGGTGACGAGGCGTAATAGGTCCATTCTTCCTTGATGCTCAAGTAGCTTGACATGGCAGACCGTTTGTATAAAAACACTAACTAGAGATCATGATTTCTCGACCAAGCGATGCATCTAATTTGAGATGTTTTCACAGCAGATTAGCTTCTGTACCCGAGTTGGAACTGCATTTTCTTTTGCAACATCATAAATCGAATCCATTCAATACTAGAAGTTCCTTCACCAGAAAAAGCATTCCCAGAAGAGGAATGCCGACTGAACAGTTAGCAAAGTTACCCTTTGCTAGATGGAACACTACTCAAAGCAGCCTCATTGAAATGGGTTAAGCTAGCTAGTACGATTTCCCTTCAAATTCCCAAGAAAGACTCCTCACCAATTGTTTAATTCTATCAGATAAGTCCAAGTTCTTGACATTTATTTCTCACGCTGAATAAAGCTACTCAAACACGAGAAATTGACAATGTTTGGTGACAAATGCTATGCGACAACACTTGTACGACTGCTTTATTTATTTATGTGTCAAATGAAAAAATGACACCCGTTCCCCTGTTTTAAATACCTATTTACGCAGCATGATTCTTCTCACACAACACTATGATTAAACAACCAAAGGAGAATCAAATTAATATCTACTATTTTTGCATAGAGCCAAACCATGATCCACTAGTTAGAAAGAATCGATAATCATTATAAGAATTATAAAAATTACATAAATCATGTTAAGGGACAAATTTAAACAGCAAATCAAAGGAAAATGGTTTCCATTACATAATTTTTTTTTACAGAATCATACTTTAACCACGGCCTTATCTTTCAACAAAGCTTCGACCGCTCTACATCCTGAAACCAAAGCTCCATCAAATGTGGCACTAGTTACATAATCTCCGCATATGTACAATCCGGGATTTACTCTCGGGTTCTTCCTCAAATTCGTGGGCGGGCACTGGTTTGGCTGGGCAAATGCGATCCTATACAGCCTCAAATAACTCCAAGAACCAACCACTGCCTCCCCAAACCACCCCGACAACTCCTTCACCACCGTCTCCACCAACTCTTCATCGGACACATCATCATACAGCCCAATAAGTGACACTGACACCAATGCCTTGCCAGGTGGGGCATACGACTGGGCAACATTGGTCGCGAAAAACATGTTATTTACAATCCCTCGACCTGAGCCATTTAAGAACAAAACCGGGTCTTTAACCGGGACCTTGTCACTATCCATCGAGAAATACAAACAAACAGTGCTCCGAACTGGCTTCTTAACCCGACCCGGATCCCATTTCCCTGCTAAAATCTTTACAGCTTCGAACTCTTCAACTGCCAATATCACTCCTAGTTCACTCCTGATGACCTCCCCATTTTCCAAATTTACAGTTTTACCCTCCTCCGACTCCTGATTTATCGCAGCTACCCTCGAATTCAGTAGAACTGAATTAGGGTTCAACTTACCCGCCAATTGTTCGGGAATTGCGGCAATGCCGTTCGCCGGGAGGGTGTTATCTCCGAGAGCCAGACATTTGAATATAAAATTGAAAAGACGCGACGTGGTTTCTAGCTCCCTATCAAAGAAAATCCCCCCAAAAAAGGGTCGAAAAAATCGGTCCAAAATCGAATCCGAAAACCCAATTTTCCTCAACAAATCAATCGTCTTCACCTCCTCGGCAATCAAAATTTCGTCATCTGACTGTGTCAAAACCCTAATTCTTGTCAACCCAATCAATATTTTATCAAAAACACTACCAATGGGGTTTGCAAGACTCTGTAAAGAATCCGAAAAATGACGTAATGGGTCGGCTACAACGTGAAATCCACCATCATAGTAAACCTGCGCCCCAGAGTAAAACTTCTGAAGATTCAGACTTTGGTAATCTAAAAGTTTTTGTGCTTGAGGATAAGAAGTGATGAAAATTTGAAACCCGCGATCAAGAATGAAGCCGTCGACGAAGTCGGTGCGCACACGGCCACCGACGGCGTCGGATGCATCCAGGAGGAGGAATGGGATCTTCTCAGCGTGAAGCCGAGTAGCAGCGGCCAAGCCGGCTAGCCCAGCGCCAATGACAACTACTCCGGTTGAAGGGGAAGAACTTGGGTTGTTGCTGTTGGGTGGAGGAGAGTCCAGGGCGATTTGCTGTGAGGAAGCATTAGTTGGTCTTGAACTGATAGATTTGATGTGGGAGGAAGATGGGTACGAATGGAATGAGAAAGGAAAAGAGAGTGCAGTGAGATTCATTTGGCAGAGGAAGGGACTTGTTTCTGTGTGATACTACTGGTTTTCTGTCCTTTGGATGGGGTTTGGTTCTTCATTATCCACTTGTCATCTTCATTATCCACTTGCCTTGCCTCTCCTAAAATGAATCATGCTACTTCATTATTTGACAATCTTGACATCGTCACATTTAACCATAATTTTCGAGCATGATTGTACGAATAGGTTAATTCTCCTAAAATCACATAGCTAACTGGGCTCCACGACACTATCTAGTATGCATCTCCTAAAACTAAAATAATGAAAATTTTAATTAAAACTACTCATATCAACCCATAGGCCATAACTACAACACTAGACTAATTCAAAAATATATAAAACATAACGTTCATCCATGCATAACATCCTCCAACCAGAACTTTAGTCCAATATCTAAAAATGCAGTAAACCAATTTCAAAGGAGACTTTCAATTCAACCTTTGTTATTTCAATTTCAAAGGAGACTTTCAATTCAACCTTTGTTATTTCCTTCCAATTATTTCACAGATCATCGGCAAGCTAAATGCATCTCCCAGACGTTGGCTTCGTAAAAATTAGCAAGTTGAACGTGATATTAACAAAGGCTTAAATTCGGGATACAAGATACCTTAATCAGCTGCAGTTGCCTCAACTGAAGGGATTCAGACTCCATGAAGTATACTAGTCGGAGAGATATAAACACACATTTCTGCTACGGTGAACAGGTAAGATCAATGTTTGCAACAATATACTCATAACAGACATCTGATTTATGTTAATTATTTCTATTTTAAAGGAATCGTTACTTGGGCAAACATATCCGTGACAATGCTGAAGTATGTCAGTTGTCTACTCAATAGTCCCGACTATATATTAATTTTTGTGGCCGAAAAGAGAAGTCCATACTCAGAATGGTTGTATGGTATTCAAGCGAAAAGTTACTTGAAGCTAAGAGGGAAAAACAATTAGCTGCAAACATACACACGTCAATTAAATAGTCACAATTCCATACTCTGGGAGTACTAAAAAAATTCTCACGAAAATTCAGAATCTATTTTTCGCAAACTAGACACAGCATTCATTATTTTCCTATGATACTTGATCTATAAGCTACTCTAACATTATGAAGAGTTCTTGTAGAAAAGAAAGCTAACTCAATACCATTTACTTGAGTAGAACTATGTATTCTGGGTGGCTCACAGAGAATTGGAAAAGGGAATGATTCTTTTGCCAAAACACTATACAAGTCAATATGATCTGATGCCTTGAGCTTACAGTCCAAATTGGTGCATCACACTCATGGTAATGATTGAAGTTAAGAGTTTCAAAATTTGCTAATAGGCTGATTGGATATCAACATATCATCATTCATGCTTTGTGGTTTATCTGCGTTGATATTAGCTAACAAATAAGCCAATGAGCCATATCAGATGCACTACATATCTTCAAACACTATGTTCCACCTGTCAAATGACTTAAATGGTAGCAAAAAGTCACAGAAGCAAAATGAAGCAGCAGAATGTTAGATTGCCAATCAAATAAGGATGCTTGCCCAATCAATCAGAGAAAGCACTGCTATGAAATATCATCATGGGTTTCTCCAGGAGAAAACAGAAATAGAAAATCTAGACCGAAAAGGCACACATACAAGCACAAGAACATAAAGAAAGAGGCAAGCACATCTCGAGTTTTATAGCGTGTCAAGTATGAACTTTCAATGTACACAAGTTTAGAAGATATCTTCACCTCAAGGTACTAATATGCACATGGTATCAGACAAGAATACTGTCTATTATCAGTCAAGTATACTGTGAAATGTTAATCACACAGTCCATTAAACTCCAGTCTGTGTGCTACAGCCTATAAATTGTTCCAAAAACAAATAACTGTAAACCCAGAGCAAAATATGTTTCTTCTAAAGCATGGCAAGTATGATAAGTCTATTTCACCTTGGTTCTGCAACCAAAACCGAGATATATCATGTGGATTTTTTGGTAAAAGCATCTACTCCTGGCAGAATTCCAGAAACACCGGCAATCTTTTCCTAGAATGGATAACATAGAGGCCCCTCCATATGTAAGCATCCGTGTCTTCTTTTGAGGGATTCCTTTCCTCAAACGAACCAGAAGATAAAGAGACAGCTATACCATCGTCAAGAGGACTCCAATCTGAGTTTGTGAATGCAGTAATTGGGGCCATTGGTATTGGCAGTGGTGGAGAGAGGGCTTCTACTGCTGCTTTGACTTTGTGATGAACAAAGAGGCACTTTGAGCCATGTGACGATGATCCTGATCCACCTGATCTGTCAGATGATTTGCTGCTCGGTGCCTACAAAATTGCAGAAGCCACAAAATATGTTACAAGAAATCATATACAAAATCACCACTTCTTAGTTCAGTTGATTTTAATTTTTAAATTGATGTTAGAGGATTAATCCAGAAAAACATTTTGTCTGTTTTATTCCTACCTCAAATTTATTCTTGCCTGAGAAATGAATAGGACGGAGCTCTTCTTTCCCGTGAGTGAACTGTTCAACTTGGAATAAATGCAATTGCATTACAATTATATGGTGAGCACGTATCAAAATATTATATTCTTCATTCAACCACATCGTACTACAATTAAAGCATGTTAATAAGTACTCAACAAAACAATGAAGAAACAAGAAATTAATCTGAAAACATATCGGTTATGATACTTCATGATGAGAGGGAAGAAAAGTGACCTGGCATTTGGAACCAAATCGGCACACACCGGAATCCTCCCAAAACGGACACATTTCAGTTCTGTAGTCAAAGCTCCTACCAGTAATGCTCTCAATTTCCCTGCAGCCGCCGGATTCAGATGATATCGGCAGTGGCCTAACCCTAATTCCACCACTACGGCCGCCTTTATTAAACTTCCGTACCGAACTTTCGTCCATCACCAGCACATCCTTCTCGAGCTTCACCGGTGGTGACTCCAGGTTCTCAATCGCCGCCAGCGGCAAGAAGTACTTACTGAAGGCTGTCGCCAGCGAGGTGGAATGGAGATACTTCGGCGGTGATGGAGATTTTGAGCCATCGGAAGCGTACGGATCGGAGATTGCAGTCAGTCGCAACTTCTGATAACGACGGCCAACAAAATCTTTTATATTGATTGATGAATCGCTGTAGTTCAAGGACTCGTGCTTTGAAGCTTTCGAGGAACTATGAAGGTTTTCCATGGAGTTCTCTTTCTACTGTTACAAGTGAATGAAATTGAACTTGTATCTACGAATTCTTGTTAACGTAATCAAAATTGCATCGGAAATTCAGAAATTTTGTACGAATTGCGACTTCAAGTTACATTGAGGAATTCAAAACTGATGTTCTTCAACTGTTATGCATGTGTACATGCAAAAGGGCGCCATATCTGTATTTGAAATCCTCCCAATAACAAAAGGACGTGATAATAATAATAAAAAATAATGCTACATCATTTAATAATAATAATAATTATATTCAATATCACGAGTGCTTAGTATCTATCTATTGTTATATGGTTCAATAAAGTGATTTCAGTGCCATATAGACGGGTGCTAAGTACCAGTGAAAATAAATAATATTACTCACGATAAAATGTACTTATCAGTTCCAATAGTACGTTGAAAAGTTTCATACCTTCTTGATAGAGTCATGCTTTCAGTTTTTAATAGATCTACTGCAAGACCCTCTCCAAAATTGTTATGACCCTAAAAATTATGTACAAACTGAGGATGATCCTCAAAGTGAGATGAAATTAAGCCCATGTTTAGTTCGAATTAAAATCTGTTTTTAATCCAAATCAAAATCAAACAATCAATATTAACCACGTCTTTTATGAGTCCCACAATTTTTCAACCAAACATTTCAAGTTTTTTTTTCACAATCTACTAAAATTCTAATTTTAATCCCCACCAAACATCACTTAAATGATACGGTCCATAAAATGGATCTCTTATTTATACATTTAATTGGTTTTATCATTTTATCTCACACCATCTAATACACGAATGGAGATAGTTTCCACGTTGTACATATTACATGACATCTAAATTGGTGTTGAATCTTAGTAGAGCTAAACAACATTACTCTTCTTATTTATAGGGGTGTCAAAATTTCGACTTTACGGATACTTCAACTTCAGATCTAAACTCTACTCGAACGAACCAGCTCAGAGTTTACTAGTTATATTAATAAACTTCAACCAAGTGTATAACTTTTTTAAGCATTAGAGAATTCATGAATGCGAAACCATTACCTAAAGAATAAGCTGTATAATTACAAAAATACCCAAACATTCAAAGTACAATGTGAATAAAAATCCTATTACCAACATACAATACCAAATTACAGGGTATCACTTGACGATTTTCAAAAATTACACACAGTTACAACAGTAAATTATTCAAAATACTAACACATAAACACAAGTCGAAGATATTTCTAAAACCAACTCAAATCCCCATCAACAGCACTCTTCAGGTTTCCCCCAAGTAAGGACATGAGTCCACCACCATGCACCCTTCCCTCCGGAACCACATAATCCAAGCTCTTTCCAGCACTGGTACTGTCAAGGTTGCCGGTATTGTTCGTTTCCACTTGCTTCTCGGGACACAACGAGGCCTTCATCGACAAAGGAACCAATACCTGAGGAGGTATATGATGTGATCTTTTTGCTGGTTTTTCAAGTGAATCGGAAGAATCCGAGATCACACTAACTCCGGATGAAGAACAAGTGTTGTCGAAGCTGCTCCTAGCAGTAGAGGCAGCTGGTACCAATCCGTGGAAGAGTCGAGGCCCAAGCATTCCTCCTCCGTTTGTTGCTCGTCCCCGAACCAGGCTGCTATGTGCAGCACATAGCCCACTCTTTCCTCTTGCAAACTTTTCACATTTTCCACCTCCCCAGTTGCACCTCTTTCCACCACCATGCGCCTTGCAGAAGTCGGTGCTACCTTGAGCGCTCTTTCCACAGTTTTCAAATTGGCAGCGCTTTCCTCCACCATGCCTTACACAGCAATCAGTTCGGCCACGAGCACTCTTGCTGCAGCCTGGAACAACACACCTTTTTCCACCACCATGAGCAACACAGAAATTGGTACCTCCGTGCACACTTTTTGGGCATATCCCACCGCCATCAAAGAGGCAGCGTTTTCCACCACCATGCCCTTTGCAGAGAGGCGTACTCCCCTCGGCACCTTTGGTGCACCCTGCAAATATACACCGTTTTCCACCACCATGTGCTTTGCAAAACGTGGTGCTACCTTGTGCACCCTTGGAACAACCCAGGAATTGGCATCGCCGTCCACCACCATGGGAGATGCACAAGCCAATCTGTCCCTCAGCACTTCGACTGCAACCTTCCACCTTACACCTCTTACCCCCACCATGCCTGATGCAAAGACCAGACTTTCCACGGGCAGCTCTAGTGCACCCTCCTGGATACCCACATCTTCTTCCACCACCATGCGCTATGCAGTGGTCTGTCTTCCCTTCAGCACTTTTAGTGCATCCAAGATGCTCACACCTCCTGCCTCCTCCATGGGCTTTACAATAGGCAGTTCGGCTCTCAGCACCTCTACTGCATCCAGGTTTCAGGCATCTCTGTCCACCTCCGTGGCCAATACAAAGACCCGTTCCCCCTCGTGCTCCTTTCGTACATCCAGTAAACTTGCATCTTTTTAGTTTGCTAGATCTGTGGTCTGAAGATGCCCCAGCTAGAGTAGGTTCAGATATGGTGCTCATCGAATAATTAGAGATGCTAGAAGGTTCAGCACTGAGCTCGGAAACCTGGCAATGGGATTTTGCACCAAAATCTGAAACCTCATCAGTCATCAACGAAATTTTATTACTTTCCATTCTAGGAGCCAATAGTAGTGTCGTCATATAGCCACCAGATTTCTTGGCTGACGTAGAACCCTCATCAACAACAAGGGATGCAAGCCTATGACCATCTGAAAACATTTGATCCTGGTGATGAGGTGCATCAGAAACATTCTGCGCAGAGGCAGAAAATTCAAGTATATTCGAAACGTCATCTGTGTCCCCAGACAGTCCTAGTTTTAGAATCGAATCATAGTCAGATGAAAATCCCTGAGTAAATATGGTTGTCGAACCTTTGTTTTTATTACCCTGAGCTGCACAATAATCATCAGAATATGTACTAGGTGTTGGACCCAATCCAAGCACTAATTTGCACCCATCATCAGAAGCATTTTTATACATACTCTGTCCTCCATCTTTCGTTCGACTACTCCCAAATGTAGCTGTATCGCGTCCTTCATAGCCAAAACAATCCAAAAGGAAAGCAGTATCTCCAATATTGCCGTTCTTCCTCAGCTCATGGTCCCAAGAGGGAAACTTGCGATTCGTATTAAAATTCATCATGATGTATATTATACTGTAGGAATGATGGGCCAGGTAGCAGAAGAAACTAACATTCTAGCAGGAATATCCATAAATCAAAATGAAAAAGGCAAGTGAAGTAAATCTGAACAAGCTACCTCCACCACTCACAAAACCTGAGGTGTCTGATCTGTCCATTATATGAATGTCTTGTGGAAGCACCGGAGACTCTTCTCAAAGCACTGTGTTATGAAGAGAACATGATAACATTTTTACGACAGAAACCTACCCACCAGTCTTGCCTCGTAGTGGAAAATCTTCTAAGATTCGTTGACCTGACAGAAGGAAGATAATACCAAACTATTAATGCTTATACAACAGAGAATGCTGAAAGTTCTAAAATGCTTGCCAAAAACAGACAATCAACAACTGCAGACTTACGATTAGAGTCAATTCATTTAGGCAGAGAAAAAGTAAATGGATCATAAAACCAAAAAAAGAACTGAAAAAGGAAGGGGAGAGGGCAACTGATTAATTTGGCTAGAGAGTAACAATTCTCAGGTGCACGACTTAGCCATAAAAATATTATTATATATTTATTTTAAAATGAAATGAGAAAAGGAAAACAAACTGCAAAAATATAAAAATACGATTTGCCATTTAATTGACACTAACCATTAGTAAAATTCGAAGCTTTAAAAACCCCAATCAACACGTTTCTTCAGGACAATATATGGGGGTATCACTAGCCAGGTAATCTGCGAGTAAACCTTAATCCAAAGGTCACAAGTTGGCCCGTTTAGCTTCAGAATACAGCAGCAACCAGCAAGGTGCTATTAATTCATTATACTTGGATAGAAGGAATATTTAACGACAATATATGTAACATTGATGGTGCAAAGAAGAATATTACCATATAGTCACATCCCTGGCAATATATACCAAATTCGAGGTCAGTTTTTCACCAGATTCCAAATGACACCATAAAATAAGATAGTTTCCCATTAATTCATCACCACAACAGCAGGGACGGATACAGGTGGTCGCTTATAAGCATGTAACGTGCATGGATTATATTGCATTCAAAATCAAGGTGAAAAGGATCATTCATTTGTTTTCACTGGAACTCATACAGTCATATAGTGCGCATGTTAAGAACAGTGGGAAGATGAAAAAGAGAAAAAAAGAAAACAATAACATATATTCAAATATGAGAAATAAAACATCTATTTATAAGGAAGCCTATGTGTAAAACTCTATCACTTATTGGAATCCCTCAGTAGAGACAACTGAAAATGACCAAATATTTAAAACTCAGAAAAATCAAGCAAATAGTTTTGGGGGGAGGGGGGAACTGCAGTAATTATGATATGAATTCACCCTAACAATACTAGCATTAAAGGAAAAGCCAAAAAGCAAAGTTAAAAATTCCATTTGAAAATGCTAGCCCCTAAATGGAAGTTGGTACAAAACGATTTAGATGTCCATTAAGAAACCAGTAAATTTTAAGTGGGCACACGGGAAATGCAAAATGCTCAAATTCAGGTCACCAAGATTAAGTCAACAAATAACGCACCAGTTGAAGGATCCCTCGTTTATCTACAATGGACAAGGTTGTTATACCAACAATAATAATGCAAGTGATTATACCAAAGGCTTAAAGTAGAAGGTTTCTATTAAAACATACAACCAACTGTTCAATAAGGAGAAAAAGGACAGGTCAGCTGAAGTTGAAAAAGACTCACATGGAACCACCTGTCTCCATAGTGTAATAGAAGCACTTCATTTTACAATATTACATCAAATATCACATAGAATAATATTAAACGTGTGGTAGGCAAAACAAAATATTCAAATTAATTGAAATTTGCTTTGACCTGAATGTATTTTATCTTCACATTTTCATCTCAATAAAAATAAATAAATAAATAAAATCTATAGGTCATGAATTGATGAAAGTAGGAATGATGAATGAAAAAACATAAGGACAAGAGGAAGAAAGTAAATCAAAGAAGGAATACCCTCCATATTGAAAATTACAACATAGAATTTGACAGTACAGAAACTACAAGTTAAATTAAACACCTTAGATGGCCTATTTTCTTCTGTGAGAAATGTATCTTAAGTTAATCGTAAGACATAATTAATTTGCTGAATTATGTTTTTAATAAAGATATTAGATAGCAACTGGCAAAAAGAAGCCCCAAGAAAGAAATCGAGGAAATAGATAAAATGAGAAAAGGCATTCCAATAAAAAGATAGGCATGTTTTAAGTTACTCTTTTAACCTTTTCAGTTAGAAACTATGTCGAGTTTGAAGGCTAAAGGTGAAGAATATACAACTAAGGGGCTATGATAACCACCGAACCATGTCACGATCACAAGGCAAGATGTCATATATCACTCACACACTCGATAGTTCTCGTACCATTACGGCCAATGAAAACTATGAGAGGATTAATACTTCCCCATCTACTCAAACACCGACAACCTTTCTCTCCCTCTGATCGAATGTAACAATTACTTTAAATTCTAAACCTTAATTAATGTTTCTAAATACAATAGAACAAACTTATGAGTACAGTTTTGGAAATGTCAATCTTAAAGTATTCATTTGATATTTACTCAACAAGATTTGACAGCTCAAAAACAATATTTACGTCTCTACCATGCATACTAATCTCATTTTAACTCAGTATTCATGTCTGATTTTCAGGTCAAATCCCTTTATTCGTCTGCAAAATTTAGCAATAAAACATGAGATCTAAAAGTTTAACATAATAAAGATTATATAATTGAACGCTTGAAAATAGAAAGCCTTGATTTTTCAGGAGTTTATGTTTTACTTCTGGCCACTCAGAATCGCCACCACCCTACCCGACCCCCCCCCCCCCCCAAAAAAAAAAAAAAAAAAAA
>CAIGRL010046640.1:0-12382 GCA_903798325.1 Fraxinus xanthoxyloides
TGGAAAACCAAATTCTTTCCGTGCTCTTCTTCCAGCCATTCAGCGAGGTGGTTCACAAGCAATTCTATATCCTGCTCAGACTTCCCCCCAACTTGATAACTGAGAATCTCGTTCATTGGGAAAATAAATGTAATGGCATGAAACCCTCTCGAGGTATACCATTCTGCATATCTCTTGAGATGCTTCTGCTTTGCGCCTAACCATCCTAGCAAAACCACAACTGTCCTAGATTTTGCTGATGAACAATCAGAAACCCCAGACACATCGATGGTGTCTGGCTGTGGTAAATGCCATCTATATAAAACATCTGATGACGAAGGAGAAATATTATGTGAAAAAGACACTGGTTTGGCAGTTTTTGCTAACTCAGCAGACTGATACAAATTGAGTAAAACAGGAGAAGACACCATAGAACAACAATTCGGTCCAGTGTTAGGAAATGAGATTCTCACTTTAGGCACAGGTGTGCGAATTCTAGTGATAAAAGACAACTCTGTTAACTTGGAAACAGATATTTGGGACACCCAAGATGAACTTGTTTCTCGTAATGACTCACAGACGGAAGGATTGGATTGTTCCAAGGAATTACAAGTCTCTGATGAACTGGAAGGCCGCAGTTTATCATGAAAATCAGCAGAAATAGAGGCTATTACAACTGCAGAAGCTGCAAATACCGGTCTCTGAAATATACCAGACAAGGAAGCCATGATGAAAAATAGGAGGCTCAAGATGTGTCGAAAAGAATTATCGTTTACCCACAAAACCCAGAAACAAATTTTTGCATCCACCTACAAAAGTGAAGGATTAAAACATTAAACTCATTAATTCGACAACAAAAACATGCCTAATTGAATAAAAAAACTAATATTTGACGCCGTACCTACCGGTTTACGGGTAAACGTTTTGTGTTGAAGAATTCAAAATCAGGCCGTCCGTCTAATTGACAGCCTGACTCCAGCAGCCAACCCAAAAGAAATCCCTTTACAGAGTCAAAACTATAATTCCCCAAGGCGTCCTGTAATTAAATGAATATCCAACCCGGAGAAATCAAATAGTTAACCAAACAACATAAAAAAAAATTAAAAAGTGATGGGATGCTTATGCCCGAGCCAATAGGGTCACAACACATGAATCGTGATCGTTTCTTAATACATCATAATCAATTGTTATTTTCCATGTGAGGATTAAAATTACCCTAAACCAACATAGTCCCACATATTAATAAGAAAGATAGTCCCACATATTAATACGAAAGAGTATGATGTGATACTTACTTCCAAAATTTTTGGATTCAACGTATGAAAGGACATTATTATCCCCTATTTCCACCTAATTTTGCAGAAAGGAGTTGCTTTCAAATTTTAGCATTAATCCTATTTTCTTTTCAACTTTTTTTTTTTTGGTTGACATTTTACCGATCCTGAACGACATTAATAATTTGGAATTAATGAAATAAGAGTAGAGGATTAAAACATAACAATAATTAACAAATAAAATCAAATCTCTCTTCAAATAAATTATAATCTGGTATAATAGCAGTAAAAAATTCAGAATCGAAATCACCAGACCTCGAAATTCTTGGGGGAAAGGGGGGAAATGGAAGAAGAAGCCAGAAATAAAAATGAAAATTAATCTACCAGATTGCGTGTGTGTCGAAGAGAGATGAACTGACCTCACGGAGAGAAGAAAAATTGAAGAACAAGTGGAAATTTGCCCAAAAAAATCAATGAATGAGTAAAATATTGTTCAATCTCCTGTTCTATAGGAGTCCTCGTTTGTGGGAAAAAGAATGGACGCCTTTGAATCCGTCTCTCTCTACCCACTCTGTCTCTATATATACATGTTTGCATATATTGTTTTCACATGCACATTGCTTCGGGGTATCCTCGATTATTGCGTTCTTTTTCGGCAACTTGTCAAGGATTCGTCTGGATGAATTTCTATTTATATTTATATTCTTGGTAGAAGGATTTTTCAAGTTTTTCGAGGAAATCGATTAAAAATCCAAAGTTTAATCTAAGTCAAAATTATTATATATATTTATGGGTCTCACAACTTTTTAATTATATATTTCATCAAATCTTTTTAATAAAAAAAAAATTGATTTTAATCCCCACCAAATAAGAGCTGGATCAATTTCTTTTAAAAACAATTCGAGTGTGTTTGATTGCAAGCATGAAATTTGGGTGAAAAGAAAATAAATTACAGTTAATTGAATTGCATATAACTTATTTGTATGGAAATTATTAATTGAATGTGTTTGATTGATTTAATTTTCAACCTAAAAAATATTATACTTATCCATCTTTTGTTTTCCTTGTTTTCGAGGAAAATATGATCGTGTGATCAAGAGTAGAAAATATTTTTCATGAAAAAAATATCAATCAAACGACGTAAAAATATAAATTTTGGTGGAAAAAAAATACATTTTTCATTAAAAAAAAAAATATTGGCAATTGAACACGCTCTTCTAGTCAAATAAAGTATTTTCAAAAAATTATCTAAATAGATTCAAAAATAGACTATTATTCTCATAATAACGAAAGTCTTGCCAAACAGGTCTCAATCTACTACCTCCGTCCCATAAAAATGGACTTGTTTTTATTTTTTTATAGATTAAGAAAATGTAATTAATATAATTAAAAATATAAGTTTTTTTACTTTTTTTTCCTAATATACCCCTATTTAAAATATGATTAACTTATATTTGTCGATAACAAGATTGAGACATACTACATTTACATAATTTTTGACGATGTACATTCCCAGAACTATAAGAGACAACCTTATTTAATGTTACACCTAAATTTAGTAATATGATCGACAGTATGACAAAAGTTGAATGTAAATTAAAGTTCAATAATCAAATTCAGACAAATAAAACTCAAATTTATTATATAATTTAATAGGCTCGATGTTTAGTTTTGCTACACCGATATTTTTGTTGACGTCTCATGATGTGGCAGACAATTTAATCATTTATTTGAACGTCACTTATTCAAATTTATGACCATATTTTTTACACATTATGAAATATCAACCAAAATGTAAAAAATAAATGTCAAAATAACTTTATTCATATTATTTTTCTGATAGGTTTTATTTTTAGAGCACGTGATATTGTACTTTTGCAGGATTCCAGCAAATTAGAGGTGGAATACACGAAATTCCTTTGAGGAATATACTTGCGAATATTCGGACATAATTCCAACTTAGATGGGATGGAATTGGATTGCAGTATGGAGCTCCATTCCAATCAACTTTTTTCCTTGTCCACAAAATTCAATTATTTTTCAGTCTCTAATTTCCCGATTGCATTAGAAAAATGATAAGTGTATATCATTAGTACACAATCTTGTACACGTCCTTTTCACATGGGGTGAGGCCCATGTAGGCCCACAATCACAGACTCACGGGTAACTACCTACATACTCATAATTTTAGCCCACAAATTTTATATAATTCTCTCTCGTGCCCATTGAACCATAATTTAATTTTTGGATCCGTCCCTGGGAGCCTATTCGACTTCGGCCATACCTAGATGGTGCATGGAAATTGAATGTCTTTTTTCATCTTGGCCTTCAAGAAATGTCCTTCCAAAAAATAGTGTGAAATCGACAGAGGAGAAGCATAAATTTTTTGTCCATAACGGCATATACAGTAATACTTCAATATCTATACATGAACTTAGATCATGCTCTCAGCTTATTTCTTCAAAACAAGCGAAAACAAGCCACTAATTTATACACGCCAAAACGACAACGAGAGAGAGAGAGAGAGAGAGGAAAGTCGGTTTCATTAACGATATCCTTGTAACTCGGTTAATTGAATGCACAATGTTCACAAAAATATTTGTTCATTTTAAAACCACTTTAAGTGTACGGTTCGTTAACAAGTAGTAAAATGGATTTTGAGTCGAAGTGTCGTTCCCAAAATGATTGATTAGCTCTAATTCTAATTACCGTAACCTTAACTGAAATAATAAAAATTGAGAATATTTGTTTTGATTAAATTATAACTAAAGTAATAATAAATATGCAAATATGAATGAATGAACTAACTAAATGCAAATTGGCAATGAATGTGAATTAAAACGTTTTCTAATATGTGATGAATGCACTAGGATCACGAATCCATATGCCACATTCTTTTTAAACCTAATTTTACACTTTGACACATGTTTGGAAATATTGAATAATCAATACTCTTTAATTATTTAACAATTTCCTTCGAGTAAAGTTAACATATTCTCATATATAACTCAACTATATTTTTATGATGGATACAAATATACAAGAATGTACGAGTTGTTATGAACACTTAAAAATTCACATAAGGTATAGCGGCATATCTCTATCCCATATCGGACTATATGATGATTTATATATATCGAATTTATTTCCCTTCTCTCGAATGTATAAAATAAATTACCAAACTCACATAATTACGTGCACAATAACCATGTGGAAATTAAAATCATATAAATCATTCAAATATCCAAAACATGTATTTGATTGTCAAGAATGTAAAACTAAAAATTAAAAATCAAATTACATAATTTATCGTTCCCTAATACAAATAAATCTAACCAACATGGTGGAGAGAAGAAAATTAGAAAAACAATGAAGGAACGACATCACCAATTGAATTCTTGAATTTAATCTTTGCTTTGTTGTATTGTGTTGTTCTTCGTGTTCTTACCTCTTTTTTTCTTTCAAAACCTTGATAAAACTCCTTCCCCTCATTCTAGACTGCTTTAGGGTTTAAATATCATTCCAAGATTTGTTTCCAAATGTGTTTGAATTAAAAAAGGAAATCAAAAATTTCTCGCGCTGGAAGACAACCATGTGGCCGCTTGGTTCATAGGGATGAGCCACTTGAGGTCCCTGCACACTCCCATGTGACCGCATGGAAGTTATACCATATGGCCGCATGGTTATACTTTTTTTTTACCGAACAACTTTCAATATTTTTGTCATATCTTTTTCTTCCGATATCCAATTGAGGTGATTCAAACTGTGTTGAAAAACTTACTCAAAGGGCTACAAATCTTCAAGCATTATAAATGTTCAAATTCGAACGTCTTCTATTCCAAAATTGGGTTTCAAACCAAGACTGAAAATTCGAAATATAACTTTTTCGGCTAGAAGTTGATATATGATAGCATTTCGACTATATTTCACCCCTTTGATTTCTTTTCTCATTCAATTGATGCCTAACACTCTCAAATCTATCTCGTGAGATTGACACAAGTTTTCAATATTTGCACTCGAGTTCTCAAATTTTGATTGTGCTTCATTTTAGTTATTTTTCGTCTGTTTTTTTTGAATTTTCATCACGTTCAGTATTTTTAGCCTACAAAACACAAATTACACAGAATTAAGACATATTCACATATTTATTGACAATTATCTATGTTTGTGAACCAAAATAAGTGTGTAAAACACACTTATCACACATCACTTAGGAAAGTAGTGACCAAGTTTCATCTTATTCACTTTGCAAGAAGAAAGTGGGCTAGCTATCATAGAATTAAATAAGAAATGGAATCGTTACAAGCTTCTGCATATGCATCCTACTAGTAAAAGGAAGGGGAAACATGTTATTGAAAAATAAGTATCGGAATATGAAAAATCTAGGCAACATCAAATCTTATTTGCTTTTTTCTTCAATTCCGCTTCCTTTCATCGAATTTCACCTAATATCACATTATAAAATAAATCAGACTATAATTTCATTAAAAAAACTACGAAATGTCAATATTTTAGAGTACAGCAGAAACACGCGTATAAACGGATTTAACCCCATATGTACTGAGTAATACAACATCATCAAGAAGAAAAACAAAAGGTGAAGGTAAATGGGTTCAAACACTCATTGAGGATAATCCTTCAGGCCATCTTCAGTTGGGCTATCCATAAAGCATGAAGGACCACATAAAAGCGCAAAATTAGTTAATATCGCAACTTGGCACTCTTTTCAATGTTATGAACCAAAATGTTAAAAAGGATAACAGACATACATGGACTGTTGAAACTGTCTGAAAATAAAACTGCTTAAACCTAAATTTCCACAGATTTTAACAGCAAATCAATCAAAGATAACTAGCATGCAAGAGGTAATTTAGTCCCTAGAGTCAATTCATTGAATTTGTTTTTCTAAACGTATCAAATACAAAAGGTATGCTACACTCCAATCTCAATTATGAAAAATATAAGCAAGAATCCAATGAACGGAAACTAAAACCACACTCCTGAAAAATGAAAATAAACAAATAGAGAATAATGCCTCAAAACGTCGGAGAGGAGGGGACTCTGAGCAGTATTCATAACGGAATTGTAATTATTAACTAAAGAGACGCTGGCAAATTCATCGTTACTACTGGTAGTGGAAGAAGAAGAAGAATTGATGTTGAAGAATTTTGGGTCCGTTTGATTGCAAGAATGTAATTTGGATGGAAAGAAAACGAATTTCAGTAATTGAATTGCCTAGAACTTGTTTTTATGAGTATTGTTAATTAATTGTGTTTGATTAATATAATTTTTCACTTGAAAAATGGTTTGAAATTTTGTATCTTTTAGTGTTTGTTTGACTTTCTTTTCCATAGAAATTGTCCAGTAGAGAATAGAATTTGTTACCATTGGGATATAATTTGTTTCAAAATTTGAATTTTTTTTTTTTTTGGAGGAAGGGGCAAAGGAGAGAGGCAATAAACCCCAAAATGGTTTGGTATAAACCCAAATTGGTGAGGCTTATTTTGTCTTAAATGGATTTACCTTCTAGTGTCGGATCAAGTGTTTAAGAGAAATCTTCGATGTATTTTGACTAATTCGTAGTTGAAATTCTTGTCAATAGATATGTGACACATACAATAATCAAGAGAATTTTTATTTTTAACTAAAACAATATGAAACGTCGATCAAATTGAAAGAGGGTAAATTTAGGTTATAAATAATAAAGAAATTTCTTGAATCGCATCTGATTGCCGATTCTCGACAAGTAGGGGTTGAGCCAAGAATGAGGGGCATAACTAAATTTAGAACAAATTTTGAAATAAAATTTATAAAATGTATACATTACTTATTCCATGTGGTTTCCATATATTGAAACGACTAGTTATTAATTAGATCAATGACATTTAGGGCTTGTTTGATAGCACGAAATTTTTTAGGAAAGCTCGAATTTGTTTTTCATTTTTCACCTTTTAGGCTGTTTGATAGGCTAAATTTTTCATGGAATTCACTTTCCACCTTTACTTCATTTTTCACCAAATTCTTGGTTTTTCAGGCTACTTCCACATTTGCAATTAAACGGACCCTTAGAAAAAATACACAGAGAAATGATCCAATTTTGATGATGTTTGTCGTCGCTTACTATGAAAAGAAATAGAGAAGTATTTATTTGGGATAAACCGTTGCCATTGTACTTCTTTTGAGAAAATACTACTCTCGATTCTTGATTCTTGGCACTGCCACCCTCAACCTATAATTTTTGTGTGAAAATCATCCTTTCAAATGGATTTCGTCTAGTTTATGAGTTAAATGTGTGCTCTTCTCACATGTAACATTTTAGAAGGGAAAAATGCTAGCTGACCTGACTATTCAGCCCCGTTCGTTCTAATTTCACGTGCACAACGTATATTCACTCTCCATCTTTGTTTGCCACTGGCCTTCTTATTATTATTATTTTGACGTAGGAGCCTGCAACCGTTACCCGTAAGTGCGCACTGGATAAATTTCGCTTCATATGCAGTAGCTCGCAAACCACACAGGAGAGATAAACTGCACTAAACAAGCCCGCTACGACGAACTCAACCAAGGAAGTGTTGACAGGGGTTCTTTGTGTGGTGCGACCCACCCATGTGCCTTAGATCTAAAGAATAATCTCCGAGTTACTAAGGTCCATTACACGGTTTCAAAAAGAAAGTAGTAGTCCCAAAAGAACAATCGGTTCGCTTGAAATTCAATTTTTTGTAATGTTAAGGATTTTTTTATTTTTTTTTTTTATGCAGATTTGTTCATTAATGAGTAAGAGAAGCCCCGTTTTCACCATCATTCAACTGATCCCTCGCACATTTCCTATTTTCATCATTCCATATTCATTAAGAAAATCATATTAAATGATATTCAATCAAAATTCCTCCATCTTTGTGATAACATCATTTGTGTGTACTTAGTCCCTGTTTGGTTCGGATTAAAATTTGATTTTAATCCAAGACAAATCAAACAATCAATATTGACCACATCTTTTATGGGTCCCACTTTTCAATCACACATTTCGAATTTTTTTTATCACAATCTACTAAAAATCTAATTTTAATCCCTACCAAACACCCTCTTAAATCAAAATCATGTTCTTATTCCATTTATTTTTTTATCAAAGTAACACAGTAGTGACTACGTCGTAAAATCGGCTGATATAAATGCCCACGAACTAAAGTTTGAGATATGTAAAATCAGCGGAAACTTTACCTAACGAGACCCAAATTGAGGATGCCCCAAGAAGTGTTAGGCCATGACCTCTCCTTAGCCTTCATCAATAGAACCCTTGACCAAGCAATCCATCCTTCCCATGACATTCTCTTGTCCCATGGACTCCCCCATTCTACCAGAAGTCTCACCCCTTTCTCAGCCATTTTCTCAGCCTCCTCAAACCTCCCTTCACTCAAATAAATCTGTGCCAAAACTACATAAGGCTCTCCAACAAAAGGGTTTTTCTCTAAAGACTTTAATAACATCTCCTCAGCTCTCTTCATCCCTGTATTTTTCGACACGTTATAGCAAACAGCTTCCCAGTACAAATCTCGTGCAATAATCTGGTCTTTCGAATCCAAAACTCGTGTGCAGTAATCCAAAACCGGAGGGATAACGAGTTCAATGTCTTCATCTCTATCTTTTAACAACTCATCACCATGTTTTTTTTTCCTTTGTTCAATGAATAATTCTTCTTCCCGGACGATTAGAGTGTATATTGCACCCATTCTTGATATGGAGTTGATCCATAAGCCTGGTTTGCCATCACCCGGCCATAGGGTCGAAACATTATTGCCAGAGAACTCGAGTCGACCATCTGAGTTGTCGAATAAAGAGTCCTGAAAACTGAAGAGCTGATCACTGAAATCCCCCATTGTCATCATAAGAAAAACTGCAAAAACTCTCCTGGAAAGCAATACCTCTTCACCAGTCTTTATGTGTTTCACAGAAATACCTTGAGCAGGCACAAGAGACTGCAATTTTAGCCTCCAGGGTTCTTCATCATTAAACAGATTCTTCTCCTTGGCATTCTTCAAAGAAATCTCAGAAAGTTCAAGGTGTTCAATGAGCTCAGAATCAGTGTATTTGAACAAAAGATCATCATGAATGAGAGACTGACGTGGAACTATGCAAAACAAGTGAATCAAACGCTCAGCATCATCACCAACGTGAGCCCGAACCGTGTCTCGGCCAGTCGAGGGATCAAAAATCGCAAGATTTACGTACGAATTGGAATAGGATGAGTGAAAAAGACCACAGAGACAAACTGATTCAGGTGCCTTCCAAATCTTGAGTATGCGGTATAAATCGACAAGGTGATCAAGAAAGCTGCCGTGCTTGTGCCAGCACTCTCCGGCGCCCACAGAACGCAAAACGGATATTAGACCAGGCAGATTCTCGTTGACGGTTTCAAGCTCGCCTATGAGGAAGGGACGGGCCGATTCCAATAGGGTTTGGAAAGAATCATAGTTGTGCGATAAGGATTGGGAAGATGGCATGGCCGAAAGTATATCTACCAAAAAAATCGCCAAAACGCGCAGCGAACACAACAATGGGAATTTATGAATACGTGAAATTCTTGTTTTTATAGGAAAGAAGGGGTGAACAAGGTTGATCTTATCTTTTTTATTGCGAAAATTCTTATCTTATCGGGTGAGAAATTCAGTACATGTGATTCTGATAGAGATCTATTTTTCATACATCATTCATATATCTATCAACTTTTAAAAAAGACAAATTATATTATACATACTCTTATATATTTTTAAATTTTAAATTTTAATAGAGATATATTTAGTGTGTGATAAACATACAAGAATCATGGATGAAAAAACGGCTACCTTTTTTAATTGTCCAAGGAGATTGACTTGGAAATATTTGATGTTTTTATTTTAATAAATAAAATTTTCATCAATGGTATACAGTTGGTAGGTGTAATTGATAGGTTGCGAATTGATTGACAGCTCAATTCAAGAGTGTTCAATTTGAGTTTTAGCTGTGTGTTGTGGATATCAATTTGTTGTGAAAAAGATGAGAGATTAAGTTTTCAACAGTGCTGCACTTACAGTCATTAGAGGACCGTAAATTTTACAGTCCTCTCTAATTAGTGTGGGGCCTACTATCATTGGAGGGCAGTAAATTTTACAGCCCTCTCTAATTAATTAATGTGGGGCCCACTAATTAATTAATTAATGGTCCCCACACTAATTAGAGAGGGCTGTAAAATTTACAGTCCTCTAATGACTGTACAAGTGGTATTTTTCTTAAATTTTAATTGTCCAAGGAGATTGATTTGGAAAGGATACCTCCCCTCCAATAGGGGTCGGCAACCATGTAGCCCCTCCCTCCAATAGGGGCTGATCACGTGGTCATTATGTCAAAGTTAATGAATAATGTTATGACCAGGCACTCTAATAGGACTGACCATGTTATCATTATGTCAAAATTTATGGATAATACTATGAGCATTATCCATTTGGAAATATTTGATATTTTTATTTTAATAAATAAAATTTTCATCAATGGTGTACAGTTGGTGTGTAATTGATAGGTTGCGAATTGATTGACAACTCAATTCAAGAGTGTTCAATTTGAGTTTTAGCTCTGTCTAGCCCCGTTTGACCCCTATTATTTGTGTTGTGGATATCAATTTGTTGTAAAAAAAAATTGAAGATTAAGCCACAATATGAAGAAAGATAATAAAAATAAAATAATGTGGAGAGAATGAAGATTTTACTATAATATGGAGAAATAATACAAATAATGTGTGTTTATGATTTGTCTAACAACTTCTAATTTAATCTAAATCATAATGAAGAGCCAATTATATATAAAAAAAAAAAACAAATAAGGGACATTCAAACACTTATAGTAGAGTTATAGATGAAGTACAATGTCAAAAACAGGTGCCATGGATCTGGCGTTGCAACACCGACAATTCTGCTTGCTTTTGGGCGCCAATTCTCCAACCAAAAAACCTTCCAAATGTGTTTTTCTTCTTTCAAAAGTCTTTTTTAAGTCCAATACAAATTTCTACTCCCATTAAACTTTCAAAGAGGACTTGAATTAAAATTCGACAAGTAAACTTGAATATGATTTTACAATTACATTCCAAATAAGATTCTAATTAATGTGCACTTTAATTAAAACTCCCAATTATTTTCAACAAAGACTTCGGGTTACATTCAAATTCTAACAATTTGATGTTATAATTTTTGAAATAGTATTTTTTGGAGAATGTATAACTGAAAAAAAAATGAAGTTCTTTAGTTTGTTTAATATCATTTTATTAGAAAATGTGTAGTTAAAAAGAAGATAGAGAAAAAATTATAATAAATAATATGTGGGGTATGTTTGTATTTTATAATATTTTTAGCCAAGCGAATTATGACACAACTAAAATGTGACAACTCATTACATTCATGCTTCTATTTAAAAAAAAAAAACGATTTTATTCTTATTTATTTAAATTTGATGCATCATTTTATTGACCCAAGTGGCAGGTTTTGCTTCATGGATTAAGCTATTTATACACATCAAGTGTACACCTTAATTGATATTTTGCTACGTGTCAAAAATTTAGCAGTTAATTGAAAATGTTATTTCAAGATCAATGAATTAAAATCTGTCAATTCATATTAGTTTAAATCAATGTATCAATCTTTTTGTATATGTAGCATGATCCTTATTTTATGATCTCTAGGCAGACTTATTGTGGGGACAGTTGGGTGGTAGTGCAAGTGAGATATTTGGCAAGTGAGGTGAAAGACAATTTACCACTTGGGAAGTTCCAATAGAAAGAAAACACTGACATGAAGAGTCTGTTTGATTGCAAAGGTGAAAAATGGGGGGAAAGAAAATGAATTTCAGGGAATTGAATTGTCTAGAAATTGTTTTATTGGAAATTGTAATTAATTGTGTTTGATTGGTATAATTTTTTACCTAAAAAATGTTGAAAGTTTGGCTTCCGTTTGGCTTTATTTTCATGAAAATTGTCCATTAAAATTCCAATTGCTAAAAAGTAAAAAAAAAAAATTACCATAACGAATATCATTCGTTTCACTTTATTTTACATAAAAATTATCAATAAAAGTGAGAAATTTTTTACCATTGTGTCTAGATCTTTTTCT
>CAIGRL010046697.1:0-13665 GCA_903798325.1 Fraxinus xanthoxyloides
TCCCCTTCCATGCTGGGATATTTTCTTTGTTGGAGCTTCCAACATTGCGTAAATATGCCTGACAGTAGAAGCAGATGTAAAGGTGATTATAAGCTCTTCTGGTTATGTAAAATGATATAACAAATTTAGGTCAATATTTCTGGCAGATATATCTGCAAATGTAATTTTTCAAGTACCCCGAGTACTTCTATCACTGTATATGACTTTACTGAATTTGGTTTCTAGTTTTTGATATAGATGAATTACAGGTTCTCCGACATTGGTATTTTTTCTTTGCTTCCTACTTGGGTTTAGCTAATTAACATGCTATGGAATGATACGTGAGTATAGGCTTCTTATTTTCACTTGTATTGATTATGGGAAAGCAGCATTTGGTCTCCCTCCCCCCCTTCTTTTCCATTCCAATTGGTGTTTTAACATTGATCCATAGTGAGTTGTGGAGAAACTGTGCAAAAGACCCTTAATTAATTGCTATGCCTAAATCAGTCAGTAATTGACTGGATAGATGCTAAACTGTAAGATCTCAGTCTTAAGAAATGGTAAATCCCGATTTTTGCAGCCAGGCACAGTTTAAGAGTTGATAAATGTACCCCCAATTCCTGAACAGTATTCAGCTTGTACAATAGTTTTATGGATCAACTATAGGTTGTGACCTAAATCTCTTCCATCTCTATGGCCTCCCTGAAATGATGACCTTTCTCTCGTGATGTGGAGAATATGAAGAGACGGTGGCTTGCATCGTGGTGCTATAGGAGGCTAAAAGTTATGGTCTTATGTTAGTCACACGGTTTTGGAGGTGAGTTGTGGCACTAAGAGTTGCAAGTTGGCCACTGATCAAGTGATGTCATGTTATTGGAAGTTGACAGAATTGAATGGGTGATTTGGAGTGGGGGATAGTTACCAATTATTTTATCAAGTTGGGCGGTAAGGGTTAGAAAAATTAAGTGGCTCACGAGGATCCTCTTTAAACTGGGCGAGGAATAGAATAGTGGTCCAAGTTAAGAGAGCGAGTGGATGAGAAAAGTTGTGTTTCATTTGCACCACAAAGTGTGAAGCGGGACAAAACTTTTCAGAGCAATGTTATCTCAAACGAAGGAGACAGAGCCATTGAGAATGATGGAACTTGAGGAAGCTCGACTGTCCAACAGTCTTGGAAAAGTTGAATCTAGATATTATAATGGAGTAGATAATGATGTTTATACAAGATCGATTTCTTGGTAAGAGAAACAAATCTACTCCAGTATCTTTACGAGATCGAGGTTAAAAGTTGTGTCAATACATTGAAATGTGGTTTAAAAATGATTGTAGAGAAATTTGCGTCAAACAAACCATGGTTTATTATTTTCTTTTCGAGCGTTGTTTGCCTCTAATTTCCTCATAGAATATCGAAGATAATGATCTTGCATGGCATGTATCTATCAAATTTCATGTATAGATTTTCTGTATACGTAGAATAATTATTATTTCAATTGTTTACCCACCTAGATTTACTTGAATACTCTTTATAATCTAATCAATAAATTCAATGGGCAACGAGAAAGTTGGTTGTACAATAAAATCACCTAGAAAGAATAAAAAACCACCTAACACAAATATGAAATATTATTTTGAATTAATCTATTATATTAATTTATTATTAAATTTCATGAAAAAGAGCATATTTCTAGTCCCTTTCTTTAGAAGAATTCCAAGGGACCCCCCACGCGGGCATAGCATTAGTGCTCTCTCTCTCTAATCATCCAAATATTCTTTTCTTTTCTTTTCTTTGTCCTATGAACTCATAATAGTTGTTGTTTGATGACATCAATAATATTTAAATTCAAATGTAATCTTTCATTTCAATTTCACATTGTAAATTTATTCAAGTTTTGAGAACGACTAAAATATTTCAATAATGTATTGAATCCAATGACCGTATTAATGTTTTGGCAATTTTCTAGATTAATACATGATTGAACGTATGATATTCTTGAATGTTTTGATTGATCGATTTTTTCATAATGAAAAAGTAGCGTAATAACCTGAAAAAAAAAACATAAATTACAAAGGAAAGCAATTTTTTTAAAAAAAATTATATGAACAATAATAATTAATTCAAGAAAAAAACAAAGAAAAATATAAATGCTAAATCTATCCGTTCATTATATTTTTTAAGCACAACATTTTCTAATTTTCTAATAATAATGCTAGTTTTAAATTGGTGATCCATTTAAATTTTGAATACATCCTTTTAATGGTGGGCCGTAGCCCACAACAAAAAAGACAGAACAGCAGTTCTTTCTCCACAATTTTCCATCCACAAATATCCAAACTCCAAATTGGACGTTTCGCGTCGGACTCGCAAATATGGGCCCCATAGAAAGTGACCCGTTTTCCGCGTTAAACTGGCGTCATGAAAATACACCCAACTCCTGGCGCTGACCCGTGTTATGGTCTTTTGCCAGGCTGTAATCCAGTTATAAATTCGGCTTAGCCGGTTAGCCGCTGCCTCGGACTTCCCAGCTTAAGCCGATGTTATTTCTCATATTATGCCCATTGATAGAGATTAAGATGCTACGTCAAAGTGAAAGTCAAAGTCAATAATAAATTTAACTATATATTTCATATGATCTACATATATTTCATCAATTTTTATCAAATTTATTAAAAAAATTAATGATCTCTACCGAATGTATGCTATATTTTATTTCGATTGTCGGGGCGGCAAAATTTGGGATTACATTTGCTGACTACTTTGGACTTCAATTTAAAATTTTGTAATTTTCTTTTATTAACGGGACTTAGTCCCCATTTGACACCTATCATAATGAGTATTTTTGAGGAAAAAGAATTTTGGAGCAGTGATTTTTTAGTGAATATGTGGTAAAAAAAATAAAAAAAAAAGAGTACAAAATATTTTATTATGAAAATGTGTGATTGAAAATGAGTTTGACAAAAAATGAATTTTGTTTTAATAGTTATTAAACAGTGGCCTAATGATTGACCATTTCTACAAAAAAATTGGAATTGTTCATAATAATCCAATTATATCTGGTATTATTTTTTAATTTTCCAAGTCATTCTCGCTAATATTTTTAAACTTGTTCTGATCAATCTAATTATGAATTGAATTGCTAGGTTTTTATGATTATGAAAAGAGTCAACGATTTAAAAATGGTATGGATATATGACCATGTTTGAAACCCATTTATACAGGAAATAGGTTTTGGAATAATGATTTTTTTTTTTGAAAAATGTGCACTTAAAAAATAGAAAAAAATTTGAATTTACGTGTAAAATTATTTTATGGAGAACATATAATTGTAAATGAGTTTGAAAAAAAATGAGTTTTGAAAAAAAAAATTGATAGTCATAACATATGAAATTAATCCTTCATGCTTATGCACATGTCAAATGTCTACCTTTTGGAATATATAATTAAGGCATTAAACCTTCGAAAATTGCTATACATGTAATTCATTTATTTCATGTTTATATTTTTGGTGTTTGATTTGTTAGGAAATTTATTCACATCTCAACCAAGATTCATAAAACATAAGCAAATAACTTTTTGGTTCTACACATTCTTGTTAATAGTGTGTAATTATTGGCAGTAAAAGTATTAATGAATCTGCCAATGAGGTTACTAAGAGAAATCTACTTAAAGGAATAACTGACATGAAAGTGTTATTGTACAAGTAACATTTACCTCCAACTACACTGCCTATTACTGAGTTTCTTTGTGAATAAGTATTCTGGATTTATTATTAAATACTTTCTCGTATCTTCATGCTTAGTTTCCTTTGTCAATCACATCGCAAACAAAATTTTACCTAGATTACGTAGTACATACTCTTCTTTGTTTTGTGACTTCCATTGAGAGCACCATTTGTTTTAGATATTCTCTTTGAACATAGACTATCGACTACTTAAATCTAAAAATATTAGGCTAGGAACTCCAATCATGGTATTTCTATTCCCCCTGCTATATAAACTCTAAATAAATTCTGTCAAAATATTCATTTCTTCACTCTTTCCTCTTGCTTGAATTTCTTTTTTATCTGGAGACTAGAAATAATGTTCTTTTTTTGTTGTAGGATACTTCTTTCTTAAGTAGTGTTGTCGTTAGACATGGTAGGTACATTGCAGTTGTAAAAGTTGTTTGAGATGTTAAAAAGAGAAAGAGCCTTGCTCAAGATGTTGAAATTGAGGACCAACCAGATGGAGGGGCCAATGCACTCAACATTAATATGTTTATTACTTCGTTTTCTCTTATGTAAAAGGGTCTCATATTTCATTCGTGGAATTCAATAGTTTCGAAGTTTCAGTGTTTGTATGACTGGTGATACTGAGTCATGGAGAATTTGTTTGCTCTATTTACTCATATCACACATAAAGGAAATAGAAAATATATGCAATAATGAATTCTAATTTTTTAATTAATTTTTTAAGTGATGGCAAAAAGTTAAACAAGTGGAAATACACAATTGGGATCAGAATGCATGTTAGATTCATCCATGTCACTGGAGCAAGTTTTGAATGTTAACATTGTAGTATGTTGGTTCTCTTTGTAGAAAATAGCTTCCTCGATGCTTACCTCTATTCTGCAATGTCTTTTGACATAATTTGATATTTTCACAAATCATTTTTGAAGAATTGAAGCTTCGTCCTTAACCATGTGTCGCACTTTTACGACAACTCTAGCAGAATGAAGCCATGATACACCAACCGTATGGTTGGAATTCCTTGTGATTTTGAAAAATGCTTGGTATAAATCTGTTAGTCAAATTTTCATGCATTAAAATCATTGGGGATGTTTTACATCTTAAAATTAATACTCCATGAACCATCTTAAAATCATTTCTATCTTGTCGACAATAATCAACTAACGTGCAACGCACGTTCTCTTTACTAGTTCTATAAACAAGAATCAAATAAAAAGTAAATTTAAACAGTTGAGATTGTTTGCCCTCAAGATGTGATTTATGTATAAATTGAAGGATGGCTAATCAAATTTATTTCTCAATTCAATGGAAGCTCAAAGAGGGAGTATGATCCAAATAATAGGAGATATGTATCAGCAGCTCTGATTAAGCGATTACACACTCCAATCCTACCAGGAATGGATCAAAATAAACTTAATTGAGTTTTGTTTTTTACTAATCAATAGACTTTTCACTTTTGGTGAGCAGTGAAATTAGTTTCGATTTAATTTATAAATTACATAAAGGATTTAGTTTATTGTCAAATATCATATTATTTTTTTGATTGGTAAATGTGAAATTCTATTGATCAAAATTTATATACAAGTATACTGGACATACTTGGGCAAACCAGATCAAATGACTCTAAAACGAAAGCCACCTTCATTTCCTGTAGGCAAACATCCCTCCAAGCTACCAAAGGCTTCTTAAATCCCCAAAGAAAATTACAATATAGACTAATGATTCTTGATGTGAAAGTTTTCGGGACAAGGAAAATAGAAAACCAAAAACATTCGACCCCTTGGGGCACCATCTTTATTAATTCCACTCTACCCGCGCAAGACAATATAAGATGCACTTTTGTCTAACAAAGGAACTAACTTTAAGCTTTTGAGATGCTAATAGGATACCCAAATACCAGAATGACATAGTACTCTTCGGGATGTTAGTTATCTCTTGGATTTCAACAAGGTCTTGCCCATGACTACTAACTATAAACAAACTGGATTTTAAGGTGTTCATCCTTAAACCCGATGTATTACCAAATTTGGATAGGCAATCCATTAAAATCTACGCTAACATAACATCTTTCCTTGCAAAGAATATCAAATCATCTGCAAATGCTAAGTGAGTAATCTTTAAGGGGCCATGTTTTGGATGAAAATTGAATTCACTATCTTTGATGGCTGTCTTAATATTCTTGAGAAATATTCAAGACATAAAACAAATAAAAATGGTGAAAGAGAATCACCTTGTCATATGTATTTTCTTCTCTTGAAGAACTCAAGTATGCTCCCGTTCAAAGCAACTGAGTACATTGGTCAACCAATCTTGTAGGAAAGCACAATCTCTTAAATACCTCTTTAAGGAATTCCCAATTAATCGAGTCATAAGTCTTCCTTATATCGATCTTAAGAAAATTTCGAAAAGCGACCCTCCTTATATTATACAGTCTCAATAGTTCCTAAGCTAGATGTATGTTTTCTATCATACTCATTCCCTCAACAAAAGTGGCTTGCACTTTATCAACAATGCTTCCCAAAATGGGTGTCAATCTAGAAGCAAAAATCTTAGTGATTACTTTGTAAAACGTGCTGAGACATACCTAAAATTCCCAAAATATCCTATTCGATATCAAGGCGGCTGGCTAACTGAAACAAACCTACTGAAACGCGTCATGGCTTCAGACATAATTTATAATTAATTCATTTTGCAAAATAAAATATTCTAATTTCGTCTTACACAACCAAAATAACAAATAAAACTCCGCTTTCCTCAAACACCAACAGCCTAGTGCCAACTGAAAATTTCTCACTACTTTCTCTCTCAACCTTTTTCTTTGATTCTTCTCAGATGGAGATGTACTGTAGCCATTAATCTGCTTCACATTTTCCTATAATAATATCTGAAGAAGCTAAAATTGCTCAATCACAAGTGTAATCTTTAGTTCGGCATAAGTTTTGACGCCGGCAATGTATAAGCTTCGGATTCTTGCTTGCCTGTTTTCAATTGTTCAGCTTAGCTACTTGGTGGCTTTAGTTGCTGCTCAAGGATCTAGGAACAAAACCAGTAAATGGCAAACACTTGACGGTATGTGATCTCTGTCTCTTTCATTTGTGGGTGTGTCTGTGTGTATCTATTGTAATTTTTTGTGTTTTCTGCATCTTTTTGAGTGATTTTTTTCCCCGAAAGGAACAAGGAAATATTGAATTAGGATTCTTGGGGGTTTGTTTTGTTTTTGCCGTAAAAAAATGCCAGGACTGGAGTAAGTAGAGAGTTTGGATGCTTTATGTTGATTTTCAATGATTTCTCTCAAAGTTTACGGGCACACGAAGTATGGTTAATATTTTATTTATTTTGCCCTCTTGTTTTCTTATATGTTGTTGTTGTTGCTGCCCTGTTGCAAAACCCAAGATTCCCAGGGTAAGATGTTCCGTGGGGTGTTTTTTATAGAGGAGGAAGTCATTGAAATACTAATTTTAGGTACTTTATGAGAATATTGATTTTGTTAGCTGAGATAAATTTTATCTTGAAGCTCAGTTTTTAATGGTCTCATTATGTTTCCTTAATAATAAGCCAGAGAAGAATGCACAAACTTTCAGTAATTCCTATGAAACATGTGAAGGTAAATTAGTGAGGTCAAAGTTGTTGATCATTTGCATGACCAAAGGATCCATGGGAGACTTATATGCCAAATAATTCCACGTTGCTATGTTCAAATAATCACTATACTTTCATCTTTTCTTAATCGCTTCCTATAGAAATAGTATTTTGTAGCAGTATCTTATTTTTGTTTTTCCTAAACAAAGGATCAAAAGCTAGATATAATCATATAAAATCTATCTGCTAGAATTTGGCCTCTGTTTGGATTTCATTTTTTTACTAAAATGTAACTTTTCAATAAAATGGTGGATAAATGGGTAGTACATGTGACCCTACGAAATGCATGGTTAAAATTTAAGTTTGACACCGAGAAAACAAATGAAACCCAAACAAAGGCTTAATATGCAGTCTGTTTATCACATTGAATTCTGAGACCCATTGATGAAGCTTTGGAGATTTATTTTATCAACGTAAAGTTATTTTATGTAGAGTTCTGTTTTCACCTTAAGGCAAAACAACTGATTTTTATAATTCCGTGTCCCTTCAAGTCTTTCATCTCAGTGACTACCTTAGCTTCCTTATCATAATATGGTTTCCAAGAACCTTTTTTTTTTTTTTGGCTACTTTCTGCAGGACACCCGCCTTTAGTCATAGCTAGAGGTGGATTTTCAGGCATGTTTCCCGATTCTGGTCAATATGCCTATCAACTAGCAGTGCAGGTTAGCTTACCCAATGTGGTTGTATGGTGTGACGTTCAACTTACGAAAGATGGAGGTGGAATCTGCTTTCCAGATCTTAGGCTTGAAAATGGCTCTGACATTGAAAATATTTTCAAGGAACAGGGAAAAACCTACCCCGTGAATGGGGTTCCTGTGCGAGCATGGTTTTCTGTTGATTTTACCCTTGAAGACCTAGCACTTGTCAATCGTAAGTTCAGTTCATGGGTCTCGTCATAGTATACATTTTTATATCGTTACATCTTAATGCTTGCTAACTTGCATGCGTCATTGAATCTTTCAAGGGCCATGCTTGGAGCAATGGATAATTTGCAAAAATAACCGTAATTGGCTGTTTTTTCTTCAAACATTTTCATAAACCAATTGAATCTTCCATTACTTTTTTATAGCTTCCAGTACATTTTTGCTTCTCACAATACAAAACAAATTTGTCTACTTTGGCTAGTGGTTGAATTGTCTTAGTGAATGGTCCATATAGTTGGTAACACAAAAGTGGTTAATTATTGTTTGTAATTGTGCTGAAGTTATAAGATACTGAGTTATTGTTTGCATGCTTGCTGACTATAAATACTGGAGACAGTGAAACAGAGAATCTATTCTCGGGCACCTAATTTTGACAGCACTCCACAGCAGATTCTTACTGTTGAAGATGTTGTTAACCTGGCAAAACCACCTGGCTTGTGGTTGAATGTTCAGGTACATGTATCAAATCATTCTTGATCATATTCAAAATTTGTACTCGATTATATGATGATTTGTAATGAACCGTACTGTTGTATATGTTTTGCAGCATGATGCCTTCTTCAGCCAACATAATCTGACCATGCGAACCTTCATTATTTCTTTGTCTAAAAGAGTGGTTGTTAATTATATTTCATCACCAGAGTTGAAGTTCTTGACAAGTATCATCGCACGATTCAGAACAAGCCCGACAAAACTCATATTTCAGTTTCGGGGACGTGATGATATGGAGCCTTCAACCCAAAAAACATATGGTTCACTTTTGAGCAATCTTACATTTATCAAAACATTTGCCTCAGGAATTCTTGTTCCTAAATATTATATCTGGCCTGTAGACAACAGTCTATATTTGCAGCCTCATACTCCTGTTGTTTCGGATGCTCATAAAGCTGGTCTAGAAGTGTTTGCATCAGATTTTGTAAACGATGCAGCTTTACCCTATAACTACAGCTATGACCCTGTTGCTGAGTATCTCTACTACATTGACAACGGCAACTTTTCTGTTGATGGAGTACTCTCTGACTTCCCAATAACTGCATCTGAAGCCGTAGGTAAGCTACAAGACTATTTGACATTTTTCTTTGGTAGTGTGAATGAGAATGTGCAACAAGGTGGCATGGACTTGATTTTTGGAAACTTCAAAATGTTTGTGAGGTTTATAGTTCAATTCAACCTGGAGTTTCTCTTTATAAACATGCAGCCTGGCTGGGGATGGAAATTGGTGCATCTTTGATATGTATCTCTGTCATGAAAATGTAAACTGATAACCAAGTTCAGAGAGCTTGTCGACAGGAATATGCTTCGATGGTGTATCTATAGAACCTAAAATTTTGAAATAGTAATGCTGAAGAGTAAGGAATTATGTATATGCTGATGAAATTGTCACGCAATCCAGTTTAGAAGTAATAATTTTTTATTTTTTTCTGCACTGACAATTTTACTTTACCCTTGGAAACTGGTTCCTGACAGTGTTTGCATCACGTGCCTCATTAGTTCAATTATCATATCCAAACTGAATGGAGGAATCATCAATATCCGATTTTATTTATTTATTTATTTTTTTGTGTGGCAATTAGAATGTTTCGTTTTCACTAGCTAATTTTTATAAAGGCATGATGCATTGACTCTTGATGTATATCTTCCAACATCTAATTTTTTTCGTGTTGCAGATTGCTTCTCACACATGGGCAAAAATGAAAAAGAACAAGGTAAGCATTAACATCTGGACTTCCCTGTTTTGAAGTTTGGATATTATTTTCTTTAGTTTCACTTGCTCTTTAAATTTCTTCGAATACTATATATTTGCAACCTTTTGAGCTGTAAAGCTTAACAGATTCTTTTGCTCTCTGTTTGATTCAGTAAAGCTTTTGGTTATCTCGTCAGAAGGAGCAAGTGGCAACTATCCTGGCTGTACTGACGAGGCATATAGGAAAGCTATATCAGATGGTGTAGATGTTCTTGATTGTCCTGTTCAAATGACAAGCGATGGGATATCTTTTTGCTTGGGATCTATCAACCTCAGAGATAGAACTAATGTTGATGAAACAAACTTCAGCAACCTGGCCACAAGTAATCCAGATCTTAACACAGACAGTGGAATATATGCCTATAATCTCACGTGGAGCCAAATTAGCACCTTGAAGCGTAAGAAAAAACTTTTCATCTGTACTATGACTCTCTTAACTTGACATTCACATATTCAAAATTATGTGTAGATGAAAAGTTTGGCTGTTCTTTTTAGCAAAAATGTATACATGGACTTGTGAATGGATGGATTGACTTCAAAAATTGAAAAATGAACAACTTCTGGCCTGTCCAACTCAGATTGGGTTTAGGTTGACTAGGCCGTAATTTTGAAAATCATGATCTTTTCAAGGCATCCTACGTACATGGAATAGGTCTCTGTGGCAGAGCTTCTATATACACTAGTGTATATAATATTTTAAAGATATTGAGGCTTACTGTATATAGGACATTTGACATGATGCCATCTGACCCGAGAATGAACTAGTGGATCTAGGTTAGGGGCAAGCCTTTCAACTTTCATCAAGACTATTGCACTCCTTAATTTTGCATTTTTCTTCTCTTACTTATTTTCAGATTTCTTTATTTGCTTATCTAACTTGATGTCTTCTCTAGCATATCCTGGTGCATTTTTCATTCCAGAAATGTTAGCTGCATAATAGTTATTTAAAATTTTAGTAATATATTTATTTTCATTGCAGCTGCAATAGACAATCCATTCATAAATTCGACACTTTTTCGAAATCCAAAAGCCAAAAATGATGGGCACTTTATGCAGTTGTCTGAATTTTTGAGCCTTGCTAGTAATGCACCTTCAGTCTCTGGTATCTTAATCAGTATAGAGGTGAGTTTACTCAATGCAAGCGGTCTGGATTCTTATTTTTGAAAAACAGAATCTTGTAAATAATGCATGTGCATGCCCATCAAACACTTGATTGTGCAGAATCACCTTGCCCGTATGATACTGGGTTTGAAAATTCTTAACTAGCTACAGGTTGGAAGTAAGAAAGATGTAGGAAATATGATCTTGTAAACGTTTAACTTAATTTCCAATAAACGAAGTTTTCTGACTCTAAATCTTAAGCACGATGTACTTAAAAAAATTGAGACTATCTCAATGCAGATGAATGGATGTTTAGAGAGAAGTTTATCTGAAAGAAAATAAGAAAGCATAACTTCATACGGCTTTATTCATTTTCCAATGAGAAATTGTACTACCATTTGGTTTCACAAATTTTGTGCTACAATACGGAACTATTATCTGTGTAGAAAATTGATGATAGAAGAAACAATAAATACTATCATAATGTCAGTCTCAGCTTTGTTGTTCTTGTCGAGGAGAAGAGTGTCATTCAGAAACATATCTAATAGTCAGTTGCTTTAGTATCTCTTTATTAGGTTCTACACCATGGTGTAGACCTATACTATATGCTCGTGTTTGCCGTTTCTTGTAATTGTTCATCGCGCGATACTTAGTAAACAAGTTTTAGAATAAATAATATCTTGACATAACTTGTTATCTGTTTCTTGTAATGGTTCATTGCTCGATAGTGTGAGTATGTTTAGCTTAAAATTTTTATTTAAACTAATTAAGCTTGTTTTAGAATAAATAATATGTTTGACACGTTCGCTGTTTCGTATAATGGTTAACAATACATCAAGTAAGACCAGCATGCTCCACACATCTTCTGTGAGACCACATGCTCCTTGGCCAAGGATTGCCAAGATGATGAGTCAATTCAAATCAAAACCTAATTCCACGTCTCTTGCTCTTGCATTTGTAAATGCCAGTGCCTGTTCTGGATACAATTTACCAGTCTTCAAACCATGCTCGGACTTACTATTCGTTCTTGCATACATTTTGGTTGATCTGTCGTTGGGTTTAAATCACCACATCTCATTCTGGGTCCCTTTTCACAGAATGCTGCTTACCTAGCCGAGAAACAGGGCCTAGGTGTAATTGATGCAGTTTCGGATGCTTTGAGCAAAGCTGGTTATCATAATCGGACAGCTAAGAAAATTATGGTACAATCTAGTGAGAGTGCTGTTTTGAATAAGTTCAAGAATAGCCACAATTATGAGCTTGTTTACGTGGTTGATAAGAATATCCGTGACATTACGAACTCAACAATTTTGGAGATCAAGAAGTTCGCCAATTCTGTAGTCATCACAAAAGGATCCATATTTCCTAGTGATGCGGCATTTCTCACCGTGCAAACGAATGTGGTCCCTAAGTTCCAGGCCTTTGGATTCCTTGTTTATGTGGAAAAATTCAGAAATGAGTTTTTGTCTTCACCATGGGATTTCTTCTCGGATGCTTATGTGGAGATCAACACACATGTTTCTTTAATGGGAATTAATGGTGTCATAACGGAATTCCCAGCTACAGCAGCTAAATACAGAAGTAAGTTTATTAGGAAACGTGTTTATTTATTTCCTTTTTAATTTATGCAGTCTGTTCTCTTAGGAGTATAGAAATAGTAATCTAAGCCACATCTATCCAGTTTTTCAGTATGTCAGTATCCATTGCAATTGTTTAGGTTTTTTGAACTCAAATGTATTTGATGTCACCTAAAGATCACCTCTAATCGCTCTCTTAGGCTTGAGCTTTGCATGCATTCATTCACATTTCTGCTCAACTTTTAGCCGACTTCATTACTTGAGAAGATGGACTGAGACATTTTGTTTTCTGGTTTCTTATCTGAAGTCACTCCTAATTGGATGTCATTAACACACCCTCTCAACACTTCCAGTGCTTATAGTATTTGCTATTGTGTACTATTCCCAGGGAATCGATGTTTAGGGTATAGAGATTTGCCACTATACATGAGCCCTGTGCAACCTGGCGGTCTTATTCCCCTTATGGCACCTCAATATTTGCCACCAGCTGAGGCTCCGGACCCTGTCCTGTCAGAGAATGACGTGATTGAACCGCCTCTACCTCCCGTTGTGGAGAAGCCACCGACAACGAACACTGCCAATGGCTCTATGGCACCAGGTCCCACCACACGAAATGGACAGCCTACAATTGTTGCAAGCATGATCCTAAGTAGCATTGCTGTCCTGGCAACCCTTTTGCTTTGCTGAGACAACCTCGATGATCCTTGTTTCCATCTGTAATTGACATCACNCAGGGAATCGATGTTTAGGGTATAGAGATTTGCCACTATACATGAGCCCTGTGCAACCTGGCGGTCTTATTCCCCTTATGGCACCTCAATATTTGCCACCAGCTGAGGCTCCGGACCCTGTCCTGTCAGAGAATGACGTGATTGAACCGCCTCTACCTCCCGTTGTGGAGAAGCCACCGACAACGAACACTGCCAATGGCTCTATGGCACCAGGTCCCACCACACGAAATGGACAGCCTACAATTG
>CAIGRL010046703.1:0-15781 GCA_903798325.1 Fraxinus xanthoxyloides
ATAAAAATGTCGTAACAAAATCTGTTTCTTTATTCAAGAAGAAGAAAAAACAGGTATTCAGAAAATCTTAGCATAACAACACAGATTTCAAACATCAGGTGATTTAACACAAGATGGAGGTCACAGAAGTAGATATCTGCAAATGAGCATTTATATTCCAGAGTTCAATAACTGCAGCAGCAGGCAAAATCATGGCCAGTAAGAGTAGATAAAATAAGGAATTTTTGATAATTGATTTTAGTATCTGTGCTCCATCTTCTCCTTTTCCAGATACCACTGCACATAGCTGCACGCATAAACAAGATTAGACACAGAATCAAATTATCAAAATGTAGAAGCCAAAGCAGACAGGAGTGGATAAATGTCCATCCTAAATTTCTCACACTAAAGGCCTATTCAGAAACGAAGTTCACAAGGCCTAGGATTGCATTGAAAAGTTTCGTCTGCTTGTTCGAAACACACTATCACTTTCAAAAACAAGAACAAAGTGAAAAGAACACTTGCATCGTATTGTACTGTCAGATTTAGCCCTTGTTTGGCCTTCATTATTTCAAAAACGTATTTTTCTCTCTTATTTTCAATCGCTCTCTCCAATAAAATAATATTACACGTAAACTCAAAAATTNGTAAGAGTAGATAAAATAAGGAATTTTTGATAATTGATTTTAGTATCTGTGCTCCATCTTCTCCTTTTCCAGATACCACTGCACATAGCTGCACGCATAAACAAGATTAGACACAGAATCAAATTATCAAAATGTAGAAGCCAAAGCAGACAGGAGTGGATAAATGTCCATCCTAAATTTCTCACACTAAAGGCCTATTCAGAAACGAAGTTCACAAGGCCTAGGATTGCATTGAAAAGTTTCGTCTGCTTGTTCAAAACACACTATCACTTTCAAAAACAAGAACAAAGTGAAAAGAACACTTGCATCGTATTGTACTGTCAGATTTAGCCCTTGTTTGGCCTTCATTATTTCAAAAACGTATTTTTCTCTCTTATTTTCAATCGCTCTCTCCAATAAAATAATATTACACGTAAACTCAAAAATTTTTCTGATTTTTAACCATACATTCTTTAAAAATCACTATTTCAAAATACATTTTCCCCAAAATTTGCTTTTAATGAGCCCAAACAGGGGCTTAGCAAAGAAAATATTAATGAGCACGATCCAATATGAGATGAAAATGATGCTACTTGGGGAAGAGAAATGATTATTAATTATAGAAAATGCAAATGTGTTAGCCAATCATGGAAGTTCATTGTTAGAAAAAATTGCATGAATGAAAGAGAAGATAAATGGGAAAAATGTTTATCAAGTGTATAATGAGAACATTATTCTTTTAACTTCATTTCAGTCATTATACAAATTCATAACACATTTTCATATACCCCGGAAATGTGATTCCACAGAAGACAGATGCGCAATATACAAATTGCTGACACGTGATACAGAAATTTCATGTTGATGTGGACCACAGTAAGAGGAACAACCCTGATACACAAAAATGATGAAAAAGAAAAGTAGAAGAAGTCAAGAAGAATTACATTTCCCTGAGCCCACCCGTGGTCAATCTTCAGGGGAAATAAACAGATTTACTTCCTAAACTCAAAGAAAATAATGGGATCTAGGTTACCCTCCTAACTTTTCTGCTCACTCGCAGGGGTAGGGGTCTTGAACACTAACACACCTCAGTTGTTGGTAGGAATTTTCGTCCTTATCCAGCCCTCAATTCCTTTTCACCCCAGATGATCATTTGGCAAATTGTAAGCCCATTGATGTCTTGAGCAACCCGAAACAAACAACTCAAACCCAAAGTCTCACAGCACTTAGATTGATTGATTGCTCTGTGCACAATTTTATCATTTTATAAACCCATTTACAGAGATTCTCAGTCAAGAAGAATGATTTATGCAAATACAAGAATTGTTAACGGAAATTACAAGCCCAGTTGCACATTGTCACACCAATCTCCCATAAAAAGTTGCATTTTGTAGGCCACTATATGCAATCAAATATTCTCAGCATGGTTTGCAAAATTCTATGTGAACCTTTAGTCTTCAATGACATGCCTTAAGCTTATTTTCTGCGCACATTCAAGAATGTCACAGATCATGTGAGTTTTCAAGCCATTTAAACCGGACAAAGTAATTGGCTCGGTCCAGAATAGGATGAAACAAAATTATAAGATTTTATGCAGTCATTGATAAAAGTTTTAACAAAGAAAACTTCATGCATCATACCAATTATGCATGTAAAGAAACATCCTTTCACTCAGCCCCACATCTTTTTCTTCTGAAGGTAGGTTACATATCGACGTTGCAATCAATAAAAAGCATGTCACATTAGTGACAATTCTCTATGCTTCCACCTTTACATGATGAACTGTGTTATTCATTAACCCGAATCAACGTATCAAGAAGTCAAGGATCGCCATTCAGCTTAGTCTCTTGACTATTTGTGAGTCAGAGTCAATGCCTAGTGTCTGGGTTTCTCCTGTTAAATATTAATGTAAGTAAATTATTTTTTTCGTCTTTTTAATGTGTCTTCGCGACACTTAGATATATTCTCCTAAGTCTATTATACAGGTAATAAATAATCGAAGAGTTGGCTAGTGTTTCCTGGAATTCAAACCCCCCACCCCCACCCAAGGCAGAGTAATATATTTGCTTGCTCTAATCAATCAATGGAATATAACATATTATTGACCATGTGTTTTTTTTTAAACTTCTTTTGATCCAATATTCAAAATTGACAATATTACAGTCCTACTGAGATTTGGCCAAATTAGTCTAGTAGAAAGGACTGTTTCCCACACTGCCTCTCTTTGAACCTTTTAAAAGGTGCCAAGTGTTGTAGAACTTAAAATTTTGTATGTGGCTAAAGAAGCTTGTAAATGAGATTCCCTGGATCATGAGATAAAAATAACCTCACATCTAAAGGACGGACGCATCACTTGAGAGCACTCCATAGGGAAAATTATCCTCACTTAAATTTAAGAGCATTTATCATAACACACCTCCAGGTTAACCTGATCCGCGCTTTGCATTCTAAAATTTTAAAACCAATATAACAACTACATTCTAAGATGTATTATCACAAGTTCACAACACTTTGATTGCATAGGTTTTTCGGCAATGTCAAATATTAAGTTGATACATACCAGGATAGCCTTGCCATCAATGCCAACAAGAAGCTGAAATTTGACCCCAAAAGAAAAAAAAAAACACTATTTTGTATACAAGCGGGGACTACACACTCGCATTCGCACTAAATCAATAAAAAAAATTTAGAGTTCACAATCATAATTTTACACCATTTCACGGAGGAACAATCAATTTGGAAATGATACTACTCATGACGATTGGGTACGAATCATCAATTTAAATAGAAATAAATTCACCAATTTCCTAGCTATGCCCTTCACTAGAAGATGAAGTCTACCATAAACGCAACGGTACATCTTAAAATAAAATAAGATAAATATACATCTCATAAAACGCAAATCTGACAGAAAAAAGAGATACTAATGAATGTGAATACATAATATGATATTATACTCACGAGTATGTTCCGACAAGAGGCCCGAGTAGAAGGGTTGTACTGATCCAATTTTCGGAGATCTTGTGGTGGATCTTACCAGGCAGATCCTTCCAGAGGCCCGGCATCACCTTCTGCTGGAACGGGGACAAGGCGTAAACCACCGCCTTCATTCTCACTGGCTGCTTCCCCATCACTTTCTCTCTCTAGAATGCACAATAGGGCTTGGTTGAAAAATAATACGGGGGAAAATGCAAATGGCAACTGGTAATGTAGATCGAAGAGAAATGTCAAATCTGTAATTTTGTAGTTTGGCTCGACGAATTATCTGGTGAGCTCCACTAGTACGATGGGCTCTGAAAAATTTGATGGGTTTTTTCTTCTTTGAAAAACTGTCACAAATAGCACTAGCAGGAGACAAAACGTTTACAAACAGCTTTTCCTTCTTCTTTTTTTCCCCCCTAAAAAACCTTTCATTTTTCCTAGCTCATCTCTATAATTAATTGAACGTATCATTTAATGTAATACATGTTTTCATGTAGGCTTCGATTTTTCTAAAGTTCATAATCGGAAATACTTTCGATTTTATTTTCTATAGGACCCATGATGGTGCTGTCACATGTCTATAACTCGTGAAAAATTGTTAATTTTTTAGTTTAACCAAATATAGTGAACTCCACTATGTCCGACTTGACTCACTCGGTCACTTCGCATTGCTCTAAATAACGTAATCCTTGTGCAACTTCATCAAACATGCTCTAAATCTTTTTATTTTATTGTTATGTTTCTTCAACTTGAATTGTATTTAAAAAGTAAATAAAGAATAAAACTGAGCCAAAGGTTGGAGCAGTAATTGCTATCAGACACTGTAAAATTCATCAATTGAAAACTGCAATCACAAGTGCAGACAAGAAAGAGTATAACCTGATGAAGAGAAAGACGAAGAAAAATTTTATTATTCAGTCTATGAAGCTTTGTGTTACATAACATCACTTTATAACAAAGAAAGCCAGCTGGAATTTAACAGTAAACTAACTAAATGAATTAACTCCCCAACTAACTAACTAACTAATTGAATTTCAAACTTCTTCTGGTGGTTTCCTTGCTGTTGTAACTTCTTCGGGTGGTTTCTGGTTTGCTGTTGCTGCTGTATCGTAAGAGCCCCCCTCAAGAGGGGCATGGATGTTCAAAATGCTCATCTTGGATATATGGGTTTGAAACATGGCTGAGCCAAGGGGTTTTGTGAGAATGTCTACTAGTTGATGATGAGAAGGAACGTGGATGATCTTGATTAAACCAGAATGTAACTTTTCTCAGACGAGGTGGCAATCTATTTTAATGTGTTTAGTCTTTTCATGATGGACAGGTTTTGTAGCAATTGAAAGAGCTGATTTTCTATCTGTGTATAAGAGTGCAAGTTGAGGATGAGTGATAGTCAAATCATGGAAAAGATGGAGTAACCATTGGATTTCACAGGTTGTGGATGCTAAAGCTCTATATTCAGCTTCAGCCGAAGATCTGCTAACAGTGGTTTGCTTTTTGGATTTCTAGGAGACTAAAAATTCTCCAAGAAAAATGGCAATGCCAGTAACACTTCGTCTAGTGTCAAGACAACCGGCCCAATCGCTGTCACTGTAGACCTTGAGGTATAAATCAGATTTGGAAGGAAAGAATACCTTGACCCCTTGTAGCTTTAATGTATATAAGAACTATGTGAGCGGGATTTAGATGAGATTGGACTGGTTTGTACATGAATTGACTAAGAATTTGTACAGAATAAGCCAAGTCAGGTCTTGTAATGGTGAGATATATTACTACCAATGAGCCTTCTATAGACTGATGGATCAAAGATGAGGTTAGTTTCTTCATATTTGAGCTTGAGAGTAGATTCCATAGGAAATATCACTGGTGGCAACCAATGAAGCTAGAATCTTCAAGGATGTCTAAGGCATATTTTCTTTGACAGAGGCTGATTCCATGCTTTAATATAGCAACCTCCAAACCATAATGTATTTTAATTCACCAAGGTCTTTGATTGTGAACTGATCATCCAGGAAATGTTTGACAACTTGAATTTCATGAAGATTGTTATTTGCAAGAAGGATGTCGTCAACATAAACCAAGAGAATGATGAAAGAATCAGTGGTGGATTTCAGGAATAAAGACGAATCGGACTTGGACTAGATAGAACCATATGAGATGAGGCTAGAAGTAAGTTTAGCAAACCACTGACGAGATGCTTGTTTGAGGCCATATAGACTTTTATTTAATTTGCAAACAAGTGAAGGATCAGGACTGGGATATCCTTGAGGCAGTTCCATGTAGACTTCCTCATGTAAATCGCTATGAAAGGAAGCATTGTTGACATCTAACTGGTGCACATCTAACTGGTGCAAAAACCAATTGTTCACTACTGCAACAGCCAAAAGAACTAGGATAGAGGTCAACTTTGCAACAGGGAAAAAATCCAGGTCCTCTTGTTGAGTATATAACCTTTGGCAACCAGCCGTGCCTTGTATCTTTCTACAGTACCATCTGCTTTGAATTTTACTTTGTAGACCTACTTACAACCAATGGTGTGTTTATCAGGAAGCAGATGAGTGAGGGTTCAAGTATTACTCTTCTCAAGAGCTTGAATCTCACAATTCATGGCATTCTGCTAATGTGGAGATTTGATATCTTGGCCATAAAACTTTGGTTCAAAAACATTTGAAATAGAGGTAGCAAATGCCTTGTGTTTGGGGGAAGTCTATCAGTAGAGATAAAATGAGAAAGAGATAAAGGTTTAGCTGAAGCAGATGGACTAGCCAGCTTTATGGAAGACTGGATTGCAGTGGAAGAAGATGGTAAATCACAGTGATATTCACCCAGATATGAAGGTAGATGCTTTACTCTGCTGGATTTTCTGGGAGGGGGTTGAGGAGCAATTGAACCATTATCTTGTAAGGAAATAGGGAAAGCATGATCAGGCATTGGATCAGTGTTAACTTGGGTTTGGCTACTGCTGGTTTCTACTGATTTGTTTATTGCTGGTGTATGAGGATAGGAATAATCAAAATATGGTTCAGTTATGTGGAAAATATGTGAGGTTCTGCTGTTGAGTGAGGTGAGGAATTTTTGTAAGGAAAGGAAGATTCATGGAAGATGACATTTCTGCTAATAAATGTTCTGTGATTTTGTAGATCATATACCTTGTATCCTTTGTATCCAAGAGGATAACCAAGGAATATGCACCTAGATGCACGGGGAGAAAACTTAGTTCTATGATTGCTGAGTGTACTGGTGAAACACATGCAACCAAATGTTTTGAGGTGATCATAGTTAGGTGGTTTTTGGAAGAGCAGTTCACAAGGAGTTTTGTTGTCAAGAATTGGAGATGGTATCCGGTTAATGATGTGAACTACTGTGAGTATGCAGTCACTCCAGAAGATGAAAAGGACATTTGATTGGAAAAGAAGGGCTTGGCTACTTGTAGGATGTATTGGTGTTTTCTTTCTACAATGCCATTTTGTTGTGGTGATTCAACACAAATTTTCCGATGAAGAATTCCATGAGAATTATAGAATTCTGACATGAGAAACTCAGCACCATTGTGAGTTCTAAAGGTCTTTATTTTGGTGTTAAAGTGTGTAATGACCATTTGATAGAAGTTCGAGTTTCAAACTTAGATTGCATCATGAAAACCCCAGGTGCATCTAGAATAATCATCAACAGTAGTGAGGAAGAATTAGTAAAAAGGCACATGGAAAGGACCCCAAAATCACAATGAACTAAATCAAAGATTTTATTTGATACTGAATTACTAATTGGAAAGGGTAGCTTCTTTTGCTTTGCTAGGGGACAAATATCACATTTATGTAAATCTTTACAAGGGATATGAGAAGAAAGGCATGGGATCTTGGACATCTGGTGTTAGAAATGTGTCCAAGTTTGCAATGCCAGAGATTGTATTTGAACTTTGCTGAGACATGTGTTGTAGGGTTATTGGTAACAGACAGAGATGCAGTTTTGTCTTAAGCAATCATGCACTGGTCAAATCCTGGATAAGACAATGAGAAGCAGAGAAAATTAGATGAATATTAGAAAACTTAGTTTAGAAACTGATATCAAGTTGAATGAGAAAGAAGGCACACACAGGACATTTTCAAGAAGAAGCCTATCAGAAATTTTAACCCTACTGGGACAAAAGAACCATTTGGTAAGTGAAATTTGGTCGTCATGGCTGAGTCAATATAGGCAAAGAATGTAGGTGAACATACCATATGATCTCTTGCACCTCTGTCAATTATCCAGGTAATGGTTTTTGGCTTGGAACAAGTTGTATTACAAAAAGAAATACCTGAGATGATGGTGGCTGATATTTGAGGTGTTGTATTGGGTGATTGAGAGGATGTTTGGTGAGTCTTAGCAAATGTCAAGAATTGTTGAAAGAGATCTTGATTGAATGAATTGCTTGGTCCCTCATCTTTTATCGGTTGGTTCAGGCTTACATCATGAGCAACAGGGGCATCAGCCAATGTTCTTGGATCTCTAGGTCCCTTTCAGCAAGGAGGATATCCAATAAGTTGAAAACATTTATAAGCAGTGTGATTGGGGTATCCACAATGGGTACATTTGGGCTTCTTCTTGTCCTTCCAAGGGAGAGGTTTATTGAATGTTCTATGGGGTTGCCTTGCTGTCATGGCAACTGATTCTGGTGGTGAGTAATTCTGCAGGTCCCTTTGACTCTCTTCTTGAAGCATAAGGGCAGGGTCTGTAGTTGATATATTCTTCCCAGATAGTTTTGAATGAGTTATAATACAAAGTAAGACTTTGTGACCCTTGAGAAATGGAACTGAGACATTTCTCTAAATGACATACTCTAGGTCCGTCACTTCGAATGTACCTAGTTTTGAGTTCATTCCACACTTCATGTGCAGGGAAAATGTATAACAGACTTTGGCGGATGTCTTTGCTGATTGAATTCAATATCCAAGATAGAACCAGATCATTTGCATGAACCCAGCAATTGTATGCAGCACCAGATGATGGGCTTGGAGATTCCAATGACCCATCAATGAAACCTAATTTATTTTTCACACTGAACGCCATGGAAATTGAGCGGCTCCAAGAGGTGTAATTGTCTCCATTAAAGATTTCAGAAACAATCAATGCACCAGGATTGTCGCTAGGATGTAGATAATAGTGGCTATTTGGATCATCAGCATGATTGAAAAGAGAATTAATTTGGCTCGTCATATTTCGAGTGAAGTGTTGATGAATGAATGGAAGAATTTGTTAAAATCTCTGATACCACGTAAAATTCATCAACTGAAAACTGTAATCACAAGTGCAAACAAGAAAGAGTATAACTTGATGTAGAGAAAGAAGAAGAACTTTTAGTATTCAGGCTATGAAGCTCTGCGTTACATTTCATCACTTTATATACAAAGAAAACTAGCTGGAATTTAACAGTAAGATAACTAACTAAATTTCAAAGTTCTTCTGGTGGTTTCCTTGCTATTGTAACTTCTTCAGGTGGTTTCTGGGTTGCTGATGCTGCTGTATCGTAAGAGACATTGTCTCGCCCCGTTGCCATTCCAATGAAAAAGACAATATATAGTCCTAAGTTGAAAGTTGTTGCATCTTTATTTTAGGGCAAGCTGAAACTATGCCTACTTAGATGTCAAAGGTCATTAATAGGATTAAGACTTAGGTCAACCAGTTTTGTTTATCTTAAAGCAAAAAAGGACATAAAAATGAGGGAGTTGAGCATTGTGATATCACGACACTATTTGAGCATTGATGTGCAATATGCTATCTTATCTTATTTCTCTACTTTCTTTCATGTTGTAGATAAAACATTGTGCAGAAATGCCTGCTACAGGCTGCTCGTATCACTGATCATTGCTACCTTCAGTTACTCGTCTACGTCAAAGGCTATCAGTTTATAGCACAACGAGTAGTTTAGTGGCAATCGAAAAGAAGGGATCATCCAAAGGAAAAAACAGGCACTTTGCCTTAGTGCGCGTAATATTTGATAGACTCATGGTTAGATCAGAGTCAATACTAAACTTTGTGCACCTAGTCTAAATCTTGATCTATGACTCCATGCGCATATATCAAACGCATCTACAATATAATCTCGGGCCAAAAGGGTATAACTAGTAAGTACTGTTTGTAGAGTATTAGATGTTGAGAATTATGAACATTAATTCTATTCCACAAAAAATATCAATTGAAAGAAAGAAAAATAAAACTCAAGAACGTGCAAAATTTATAGAGGTTTGCCTTAATGTGATACTACATCATCTCCCGCCACTGCAGTAATTCACTATAGTGAAAAAAATGTTTAGAAGCACACTCCTACATTTTCTAGCCTCTTTCTCCGTTTTGTATGATAATAAAAAAGCCTTAAGAATGGTTCCCTATTTATGAGATAAATTAGGGCAAAATTGAATTATAAAAGCCTAAAGATAGTTCCCTATCTATCCGTGACCAACTTTGCAAAGTGACAATAATTAGGATCGAAAATAAGTAGGCTTCACAACCTTAAGAGAAGTAACCCAATATTTAAAATCGACAATAGAATTGGCTATAAACTTGTGGAAGTCTTGAATGCTTTGATACCATGAAGGTATAAAGTGAAAATAATACATGAATAACGATTTTATTGATGCCACGTTAAGATTTGAAATTCTATTTTAAAAGGTCAACCTCTTGTAGCTCAAGTTCCAATGAGTTGATCTATGCTCTTGTTTGAGCCCCTTTTTTTTTTTAAATGCATTTTTGAATAGTGTTTTGACCTCATTTCAACTATACATGTTTCAATAAAATAATATTACGCGCAAACTAAAAACTTTTCCATGTTTTTTAACTACTCTCACACCAAACTCATCGTATAGACATTGGGAGAAATCCTAGCCCCCGGGAACAAGTACCTCATAGCCCACCTCGTACCAGCCGTGAGAGCCATCAACGAAGCTCTCAAACTCCGCACAAATCACTGATACTCTACTCTCTTGGACTTCTACCAATTTCCGAGCCTCCCAGTTCGGGTCAATTTCGGCGTGGGGACGACCGGGTCATATTCGCAACCATGTTGTAATTCCACCGCCAAACAAAAACACAATTCATGGTCTGCCCGTACACGTACTTCGGATTCTCCAAGAAAGCTCTATACTACGCTCTGTTCAAACCAAACAATGGCATTTTCGACAAAGCCACCGGACTAAACTACACCAATATGTTCGATGGGCAACTAGACACTGTTAATTCAGCGATGAAGACTGCTTGTTATCGTCGTTGGTTCATGTTGTTCAATAAGTGCATTATGGCTTAAAGTAACTCTCCGAATGAATATACCACGTCCCTTTGATGTTAAGACTCACAACATTAAATAGGTGGAATGGTTTGGCACTAAAAAAAGAATTAAAGTTGTGAGCGTTAGATCTCATCCAAGTCAATACAATGCTCAAAATTCCAGTTTACAGATACAGCTGAATTGCATATGACCCACACTAGCCCAATCAATCAGAACTCGAGTTTCCATCAACTCTCAGTAATAAAAATGTGCCTCAAGCAACAAGAGGAGGTGGTCATGCTTAGGCACCAATGTTCTCAATGTCAGCACCTTTGTCCATTCTTTTCACAATGCCAGCAATAACCTGATACATGATCCAATGTGTCTAGTGTTAGTAATACTTGGAATAGAGACAACAGTCGAAGTATTTTAAGCAAGATAATGGCCTACCTTTCCCGGTCCCAATTCATAGCACTTTTCGACTCCTTTGGTTAACAGAGTCTTCACTGTCGTCTCCCATTGAACAGGAGAAGTCACCTATATATGATTCGAGATCAACATAAACAATTAAAATGTAATCTAGATTATGTTGAGGGGAACAATAATGTCAGTAGCTCACCTGGCGAGCTAGTATTTTCTTTATCGTGTCTGGATCTGCATGTGGTTGGGCGTCGACATTGGATATAACTGGTATTTTGGGAGTCCTCAATTCTGTAGAAGCCAAAGCAGCTTCCAATCTTGAGACAGCTGGGTCCATAAAACTAGTGTGAAAAGCACCAGCAACAGCTAAACGAACCTAAGTGCAGATGATATAAGCAGATGTCAGTAGCTATTTCACAAGAAAACAAATATTGTAAGGGGAAAAAGTACCGTCATCCGAGCCTTGAATGACTTTGCCTTGGCTTCCACTGCTTCTATTCCTTTCAAGCCTCCAGAGACTGCATAATTTCCCTACCAGAAAACAATGGACACCCCCATCAAGCCAAATTGAGGGAAAAAAAATAATATTCCCAAGTTACTTGGAACAAACAGATAATTTGTTTTCCCAGAAAACAAAATAGTGAACTTACAGGACATAAGAAATTTGCAATTTGAACTTTGTCAGCTTCATCCACTTCTTGATTGGCTGCATCACACAGCTGTTGGACCTTTTCGGAGTCCAGTCCAATGATACTAACCATGGCACTTTTAGCAGCATCAGCAGCATCCTAATGATAACGAGAAGATTTAATTCAAAGTGTCGTGCGATACAAATTTAAATTTGAAATAGCTAATAATCGGTAGTATTACCTGCATAGCTTCACCCCTTAACTTGACCAGCTTGAGCCCATCCTCAAAGCTAAATATGAAATCAAATGCAAAAGGGAAAAAATAATCTAGCTAGTCAAGGTCAAGTCAATGGTATAAGAAGCCTATTCTGATATTCATCACTGGTTTATGTTACTATTTTAAATTTTTATTTTTTTTTTTATTTTTTATTTTTTGAGGGGAAGGTTGGGGAATCGTAAGTATTGACACACTGAAGTGAATTGTACAAGGCAAGTGAATTGTACAAGGCAACTAACACATCCACAAATAACACACATCAATAACTTGAATTATTAGAAATAAATGAAAAGAGACATGTAAACTGGGCAGCTTACCTGAAAGCTCCAGCAAATGCAAGAGCAGTGTATTCCCCTAAGCTTAGACCACACGTGACATCCACAGAATTAATTATTGCCTGACCTCCATCACGAGCTCGAAGCACTTCAACTGCAGCTAAACTTGTAACATAGATAGCTGGCTGCACATGAACCAGAAGGAAGATTTTAACATGGGATTAGAAATTAGCACATTGAATCGAAAAGATGATCCACATTCAAACATGGGGTAAGGGTTCCTTTCTGTAAAAGCAGTTATAAGCAACTAGATTCCTACAACGAGGGACTACTTCAATGCAGCGTGGCAATGCACATGGTTTTGTATATGGTGATTTTGAGGTTGAATGTCATGTCCCAATAGTGTTTTGGGACCTAGATTAAATACTCCAATGCAGACAGAGGTAACAGTCATTACGAGCCAAGAAAGTACCTAACTCGGCGTATGATAGTAGAAGCATGACAAGGGCATACGAAAAATAGAGTGGATCTTTTGTATCTTTAGTTTCCAGAGCTCTAAATTGGTTAATTTTTCTTTTTCTTTCATTGATTAGCTAGAGGCCAGGCGCACGTCTTCCTATTAAGTTTGTGTCTGTCATATTTCTTTAAAAAAAAATTATTTCCTCATGGAGATAAATATATCCTTGGGATGCTTGCATAAATGATACATGAGCATCTAAGCCTCCACATGTAAATTTATGTGTGGATTGAGGAGAATTAAGCACCACATGTTCCAATCGACCATACCACTTCTTCTCGAAACAAAAACTTTAACAACCTAGGTTGTGTGTAAATGGTGATTTCATCCATAATGGAAAGATCCTATATTTGAAACATTTCCTAGTAGAATATATTGATATAATTACTGTCGTTTTGAGGCTTTGAGGAGAACCACACATAGAATAACAATTGTCTTTTGTTTGTCCCACTTGTAATAGAAACAACATGAATCTCACATTGAGAAGAAATTAAAAGTCTTCCCTTGTGTGCTCTCATAAATGGGAAACACTTTGTACTTTAATTCCATCTATGGGCGTGCCATAGTATGGAATATCATATGGTGCTTGGGATTCTTTATAGTCTCACACAGTATACACAGTTTTGGTTAGGGATTTTGGTTTGAGTACTTAATACTCTCTTGGTATTATCCTGTGGCTGTAGTATATACTTTACGAGGGGTTTGAGTTTTACTGCGCTATACTCCTAGTTTTATTTCCTTCTGTGAAGGTAAACTTCTTGTCTCAGTATGTGGACTTAGGTCAAGGAACTTACACGGTTAAGTTCCTTGTTTTCTGTCTCTCCTATATATCTTGCCTAAAACTTAATATGGTATCAAAGGTGGAGTTTTGGGGGTATTCTGCTATGACAACAAAAGGCAAAGTTTATAAATTTGATGAGAAGCTTTAGAGGAGCCATTGGAAAATTCGCTTTGAAGGAGATGCCTGACAAAAGTCCTATAGAAGGCCTCGGAACAATTTAAAACCAATGAGAAGATTTGTTATTTGGTAGCTTTGAAGACAATCTCATATAGCATAAAACTTTGATTTGAATAGCCTATCTGTTGTAGGAGTTAGTTTGTATGTCCCACATCAAAGAGAAAAGTTAACCAGCTTTTATGTTCTATAAATAGGAGCTTCCTTAGTACTTTGTTTATATCCCAGATATTCATGGGGCTATCTTGTGGTGAGATATGGGAATCTTATATAGTTTCACCTGGTGTAGATACTTTTGGCAAGGCTGTCAATTTGAGTACTTTTTCCCTTTTGATATTATCTCCTAGTATATATTTTGTGGGGGTATGGTGGATGGGTGGGTTAGGATTGAGTGCATCATACTCTTTTGTATCTCCCCTTTTAGATATAGTAAAGTCATCCTGTCTCAGCCCCTGGACATGTGGCAAAAGCTGAACCAAGTAAAAACACCTCTAATTTACACTCATACTCTAAATATATATTCAATACGTTAACAGTATTAACGGGCCTGATATGCTTATTGCACAAGGTTAATAATCAATGTCAGTTCACAATTCTTTATAGAATTAATTCTAACATATCCATTCAAACTTTATGGCAAAACACCTAATGAATACAAGGAAACCAGTATACCTTCGAATTTCTCAGTTTTTATTTCTCCACAGAGAAAACTGAACGAGCAGCCTAGTTTGTGTGTTTAAAACCACTAGATCATATAACAACAAAAAAACATAAAATATAATAAGAGGCAAATAAATAAGAATTACAATGCAAGATTAGAATTTACAAGTGACAATACTTGCAGCTCCTGATCTAGCAGCCAATAGCAGTCACAAACACAGGCTTCTAGGTTCTAAACATGAAATTGAGCATGCCACCATGAGACTAGTGAAGTTTCTTATGTTATTCACTGAAACCAGCACTTTGTTTCTTTTCTATTCATTGAGTTTCTTCATTAAACACAAATATAAATTTGATTATAATGAAATACAACTAGAGCGTGTCCGATTTACTTTGAGAGATGAGAATACAGCACTACATAGACAGGAAATTGAAAATATCACAAATGCAAAAATGATGGCATACCTGGCTTAGAACTGTGGAATCAAGGTTTTCTTTAGGCCCATTGACGCAAACATCCAAAAGGTCAAACCTTGATATGAATGAACATTAATTATTCATTGGATAACTCATATCAAGAGAAGGACAAATAAGAATATGACAGAAAATATAATGCATGCCCATCAGAACCAAGTTTCATAATTAAAGCTACCCCAAAATATCATTTGCCCTCTTGTATAATTCAGCTGCAGCAGGCACTTTTTGAGCCTCCACACCCATTCCAACAGCTTGTGCACCCTACAAGAAGAAGGCAGATGAAATTAACTTCTGACTGTGGCATGAGTTTGATTGTCGAACACTAAAGTCAAGCTCAGGTTTATTCTGGCACTTGTACATGGTTTGAATTCATCATATCGAAGGTTTCCTACTAAAATGGCTTGCTTGCAGACACATCTTGGGATATTATATCCCCCTCAAAGTATCAACGCCCATTCAGCACATCAGGATTTCTGTTTTTCTGTTTGGTGCTAGGGTAGTAGCCCCATAACAATTAATAATTTCAAACTTCAAACATCATCAAGAAACTATAGAACATCTTTCAGTTTTTTTACAGAATTCCAACTTCAGACCTTTAGGAAACAGACATTACAAATCACACTGTTTATCACTTCAGTGAATAAATCACCAACAATCCCCTCAATTATGCAAAGTTCATTCACATATTTACTAAAACTAAAACTACTATAGGATAGCTAACAATAGAAAGGTAACAACATTTATGAA
>CAIGRL010046755.1:0-12808 GCA_903798325.1 Fraxinus xanthoxyloides
AAGTTGAAAGTGTTAAAGCAATAAGATTGCAAGCGACATAAAGAAAAAGAAAATCTATTTAAAACACTTGGTTGGAACATGTGAGGACTATAAAACATTTAGAGGTACTAAAAGTTTATCTTCTAACAATACGGACTTTGAGTTTTTGTTTGTCATGATTATTTTGTACAATATATTGTTTGTTATTAATAGAGTAAGCCAAATATTTCAAAGTGAGTACGTGTTTATTGATGTTGTTATTAGTCACTTAAAATTGTTGGAATTTTTGGGATATTTATAAGTGTGAATTGGAAAATCTCCAAATTTATCCAACAAAGAATAATTATTTTATTTCTTGAAACATGTAAAGAAATTGATTTGAATCTTATAAGATTACCGCTTGAAAGTTAAACCTACATTTCATAAATAGCTTATTATTCATAGAAAGAAGCACTTCAATAAAAGATTGAATGGATTTTCCATGGCGTCTATTAAAAAAGTTCTAAAACAAATTAATTATAATTGTATAATTGTTGATTATCTATCAAAAATTGTAGAAAAGTAAACTCAATTTAAACATTAGAAAGTTTAGATTATTATTTTGGGTAACTTTTAATATTTTTATTCAATAAAAAGTAATTATTTTGTTTTATTAAACATTTTTTAAAATATTTATACGGCCTCATATATGAAGTTGGCATAAGGCTCTAAAAATCTCAATATCAGCCATCTTATAGCTCACTAAGTTCAAACAAGCCATAATTTTGTGGGAACATGTTAAATATTGAAAATCACTTAAAAATAAAATGAAAATATTGGACCGCATATAAAGATTTGTACTATTTTTACAAGGTTGATCTTATAAGAGGAAATTTCAGTTGTAGATTTCATACCTTAGTTGAAAGACAAAGATTGAAATTTAGCATTTGAAATTTTTAAGAATCATACATCTTGCAATGAAGTTCCTTTTGAAAATCGACAGAACTTCAACAATATTCTTCAAACGTGTAAGTTGTAACTCATTGCTCAGCAACAACGAATTCATGTCCAACTATAATATCAAGTTTTAGAACTCAATTTTTTTTATTACACTATGAAACTGCAAATTAACAACCTCAGTTCAGAATTACTTAATTCCACTCATGTCAACATATGTTTGTTCCTACACACTTGAACAAACTGTTAGTCATACATGGCGCTCTTTGGTAGTGGAGGAGGCGGCAGTATGCACTTCGACGATCAAGTCAGTCAATGAGTTATTTTTATTTGGATGTGGGACATGCTTTAAATGTGAGCCACTTACATAGTACTTCGGTTGAAGTGGTGGGTCACCTCACTATTGTTGTTTTACAGTAGGTAGCACCTCGCTTCGACCATGGAGCTTCTGCTTACACATGGCACTTTATGTGAAGCGTCGATTTGTCTTCTAGACCTTTGATCTCGGTTTAGTTTTTGATGATGCAGAGTATGGGCATTTTGTTTAAACTTCTTCTTGAGCCTCAGTTTTGAGGCGTAACAATAATTCATCAAGTTTATGTATGATTATCTATGTCATGTGCGGACTTTTTATTTTGAGAAGTAAATATTAGAGAATGTATGATTAAAAAGAAAAGAGAAAGAGAGAAATGTATTATAATTTTAATGGGGGCCAAACGGAAATTCGTAATGACATTTGTGTCGTTCCAGACAAATAATACTATATAAAAGTTGTTGGTCTGCAATGAAAAAAGCACTTAACGTAAAATGACTTAAGTGACATTCCATTAACACAAAAGTAATAACATATAAAAAAAAAAAAAAGCAACATGATGATTTTAGTGTTGTTCCAATACTACACAATTATTAGCACAATAACTACAAAATGAAATAAATCATTTGGTGCTTTCAATAAGTACAACATAATAAAGCTATATCATTTGAACAAAAGCAGACATCTCCATTTTGTATAGCATTATATTAACCTTTAACACTTCTTTGACTTTATCATACAAGTCCATATAAGAAATTATTTTCGAACCAAGATTACATGTTGTTTTCCATTTGTTAGTCTCTACATATTTTCATTCAAGAACCTTTAATTGACTGCTCATATTCAACTAGATAACAAACTAAATCCATAACATATCCATCGTGTCCATAATTGCAATTCAACATAAAAAATTTTAAATTTCATCAAATATCAAATTTCGTACAGTATTGATAACGAGATGTATGTTGTTATGGGTTTTAGAAACAGATTTGTAAATCGTTCTGGACAGTAAAAAATGAAATGTTTGTTTCACAATGAAATTATGTAGTTTACTAACTAAGTTTGACTTTACGTGCAGAATTATACAATTAACAAGCAACAAGTCATTTTTAATTGTTTGTAGACGGTTAAACAAACAGTTTAATTATCCTAAGTTGAATTGTCGTAGTTTGTAATAAGAAAATAATAAATAACACCAATATTAATGACGAAGAAACCCAATTGGGTAAAAACTCCAGGACCAAGTCAATACCTCTACTATAGACAATACGAATTTACAATAAGATGCTATTAGCTAACTCCACTGGACTTCTCGATCTAATTCCTGTAAACTCCAAGATGAGTTGAACCCAACAGCTCTCGATCTCCTCATTCTTGTTCTTTTCCTACACTTGTAGTCCAATCTCTTTCAACCTCCAACGGCCTCTCAAGTTTAATTGAGAAAGTACCTTCATGAGAGTGTTTAGAAAATAGGTGTTTTGGATTCAATGGATTTGATATTTTTCACTCAATATGTGGTTGTATCACATGAACAAGCTCTTGAATCTTCAAAGAATAATATAGAAATGTTATAGAGAAGAGGTACAATGAACAACCAACCAAATTTTGTGCATAGGCTTTGGTATTTATAGGAGAGGGTAATTAGGTTGAATGTGCCCAAAAAATACTTCAAATTAGCAAATTAGGATTTTTCGGATACCCTATTGCTCGAGCTATAAGCTAGTGATAGGAGAGCGACGTACCGCCGCTCGACCGAGATCTTGACGATAGGTTGTCATGTTTCTACTTTTTGTCGCTTGAGCACCAATTGGGCGAGAAGCTAGCAAAAATGTGGCGTCGTGTTTCTCTTCTTTTCATGCTCGAACCCTGGAGCTCATAATCCAACTTGTACAAATTGCACCCTAGGTCCTTGACTTTTACAACGCGTTACAAATTAATCATTTTGTCCACAAAATCGCCAACACTAAAAACCTAACAAACTCTCTATTTGACATTCAGTGACACACTAAACATCACTGCCAATAAGTGTATTCCTCTACTTATGAAAATCAAACCATTTAAAGCGCATTATGGCTTTTAAATAAAAGCTCATTTTGTACTGATATTTTCTTTTCTACTCAAGACTTTGAGCATATTTTATTTTCACATCTTTCAATATTTTAAACTCATAATTATTTTTTACATCTTAAGTGCAATCTCTTCTCCATTAAGCAATTAAAATGATATCTGTAGCGAGGTTTAGGCCGGTTAATCTAAGTTAGTTGAGCTTTTTATTATCAAGGATAAACTTGAGTTTAGGTCTAATAAATAAGGTCAATTTATGTTCAAAGTCACCTTACTAACATGTGATTGTCATCCCAACTCTCATATACACAGTTGAGTCCCACTAACAATATCATAGTATGTGCAGTGCAGATGGTACATGAAGACACATATATTAAGTACTCCATAATAATCTAAGCCAGCAATGGAAATTATATTACAGCTTATCGATTAAACACATACTTGATTACAACCAACAAATTCAAGTATATTATATATTATGCTCTTAAAAAAAATTCCACAATTTTTATTTTTCAATTTTCAATTTTTTATTTTAATGCACCAAGCACACCAAAAAAAGTCAAACTCAGAAAAGATAAACATAAAAATATGCATGAGTTTTCTACCTAAAAAAAAATAAAGAAATATGATGCACGCATAAATGTCACGCTATAATAAATCACGAGAATGCACCAAAAATACCTAATCAGCTAGGTATGCAAATACACTTACCTTTAAGAGCACCGTGATCTATTTTAAACTTTTTCATATCACTTTTCTTCACCAAAACTTGCCTAGTGACAAGAATATTTTTAGTCATCTATGTCATTAACTTGGTCAATTTACTTACCTGATTAGTGAGGAAGCCAATCTGACCAACATAATCTTTATTCTTATTTCTATTTAAGTTTCTTATTTTTGGTCAGGAAATGACAACATCTAGGCTTTATTTGTCCTAACTCATCGCAACGAAAAAAAGTAGGAATAAACCTAAGACCAAAGGTATGTGATCATTGATATCTATTATTAGGTTGGTGTGTCCTACGCTATCTAGTAGACATTTGTCCTACATATCCCTTATTCTTAGGTTCAAGGTTATACACATATTTAAGCTGGTCAGTACCAGGGACAAATGTGGTCTTAGACGTATTGGCAATATTATGATTATTTTTATTATATCCTAGACCTCCATTGCCCATTCCTAGAATGTTATCTAGCTTTATAGAACTGCTAGAAAAAGGCAAGAAGTTGAGACTTTGGAATGCTCTAGGTCACTCAGAAGATTTTAACTTGTATTTCTAAGGTTTCCCTTTTTAATTGTCAACTTATTAGATCTCCTAGAGATCTTCTCAAGCTCATTAGTGAGATTCCTAACCTGAGTATCTAAAGATTCATTCATAGATTTCAACTCACCCAAGGTAAAGGTAGATCCCTGAATGTACGCTACGAGTTTCTCGTTTTCCAACTCAAGTCCTGTAACTCTCGTACTTAAAGCTTTATTTTTTGTTATAATCTTAATACTCTCCTCATATATTCTATCAGAAGTCTGATGAATATCTCCCTCACTATTAGAATCTTCTTTTGAAATCTCACCACTACTTATGATCTCAGCCTTCTTACTCCCCTTATCAGATCCATTTTTAATTATCGTAGTAAAGGAAATATATTTTTCACTTTCCACACGAGTTGATTTCTGACTCTGATTGTTCGAGCTAGACTCATCATCAATAAGAATAGCATTCACAGCCTTATTTGAATTACTCCTACTACTAGGGCACTCAAATATTGAGATCGCCTTCTAGACTCATTGGAATTACAATGCTCTCTCTTTATATTTTTGTTTATTCCTAAACATTTTTTAGAATCTTTTAACAAGGTAAGCTAACTCGTCTTCATTAGGAAAAATTGATTCCGATGACTCTCTCTAACTATTTCTCATAGTGTTTAGGGCTAGTGACTTATCATTAGTGGGTTTAGCTAAAGTCAGCTCATAAGTATGGAGATCTAACCAACCTTTGCACCTTAATAGAGTCTATATCTTTACTCTCCTCAATAGTAGTGATTTTAGGCCTAAATTTGCCAGGTAAGGATCTCAAGATTTCTCTAACAGCTTTTGACTCAGGTATTTTCTCATCTAGGTTGAAACTAGAATTAACAATATCATTTAAACTCGTATAGAATTCATCAAATGCCTCGTCCTCTTTGATCCTAATCTCTTCAAACATATTGGTCAACAACTTATAGTTTTTATTAGCCTAAGTTCCGTCATGGGTGGTCTATAGAATATTCCAAACTTCTTTAGCAACCTCACACATAGATACTCTCCTAAATTCTTCAGGGGATACTGCCGTAAATAGGGCATGTAAGGCTTTGTTATTCCAGTTACACTCATCTAAGTATGCTCTAGTCCAATTAGCAATGGGAGTGAGGATAACTTCATTATTAATTGTAGAACTAGGGGCAGTCCAACCATTAACTATACTTAAACAAATTCGCTGATCTATAGATTTTAAGAAAGCTCTCATTCTAACCTTCCCATAAGCATAATTATTCTCATCAAAATATGACAGGACACATAATGAATTACTCATCTAGAAATCTAAGGCCAGGATTCAAATTTACGCTCTAATACCGATTAAAATTACATAGTTTATGAACTAAATTTGATCTTACGTGTAGAGATATACAATTAACAAGCAACAAGTCACTTTTAATTGTTTCTAGATGGTTAAACAAATAGACCAATTATACTAAGTTGAATTGTCACAATTTGTAATAAGAAAGCAATAAATAACGCCAATATTGATGATGGAGAAACCCATTTGGGTAAAATTTCGGGATGATCAAGTCAATTACCTCCACTATAGACAATACAAATTTACAATAATATGATGCCTAGCCAATTCCACTAGACTTACCGATCTAATTACTATAGCATCCAAGATCAGCTGAACCCACTAGCTTTCAATCTTCTGCAATTTTCTCTTATAAGTGGAATTCCAAGAACTCCTCGCTCTTGTGCTTTTACTGTGCTTGTAGTCCAATCACTCTCAACCTCTAATAGCCTCTGAAGTTCAACGGAGAAAGTACATTCCTAAGAGTGTTTAGGAAGTAGGTGTTTTGGATTCAATGGATTCGATGTTTTTCCCCTAATCTATGGTTGTATCAATACATGAACAAGCTATTGAATCTTCAAAGAATAATATGGAAATGTTATAGAAAATAGGAGTAATGAACAACCAACCAAATTTTGTGCATAGATTTGGGTATTTATAGGAGAGGGAAATTAAGTTGAATAGACTAAAAAAGTACTTCAAAACAACAAATTAGAGTTTTTCTGATCAACATGTTGCTCGAATGATAAGCTAGCGACATGCGAGCGATGCAGTGTAGCTGGAGCGAGATCTCGATGATATACAGGTGACAATGTTTCTGTTTTTGTCACTCGAGTGCCAATCGAGGAGGAGCTAGCGAAAATGCTACGCCGTGTTTATCATCTTTTCATACTCGAACCCTAGAACTCGTAACCCAGCTTGTACAAATTGCACACTAGGTCCTTGACTTTTACAACACTTTACAAATTAGTCCTTTTGTCCATGGAATCGCCAACACTAAAACCTAACACACAGTAGAACAACAAATAAAATAGTCAAACATTTACCAACATATATTTCACTTCAAAAATTACCCATTATTGGTAAATGAACACCATAAACACGAATCACATCAAAAATGAAAAATGATTCAGAAAAACTAAAAAACAAAGTAGCCCAAATATTGAAATGTAACATTATCTTCTCTTCTTCTCCAAATATCTAACAAGAATATTGTAAGTTTTGATTGCTCATTTCAATCAAATGAGTGTTCAAGGGAATGACAATGATAGATTTTAGGGTTTTATAAAAGAGAGAAGTTGGTGATAAGAAAATGAGAATAATTGCACAGAGACGTTGACTCGATTGTGGAAGAAGGGAAGCCAAAATGAATTAGTGCTAAATGTAAATTGAAAGGGAAATCAGGCCATTATGTCTTTTACATACAAGGACATTATAGTAATTTACAAATAGTTTTTTTCCTTTTCTTAGCATCTTTAGGCTTTCTAACTAAAGAAAATAATTCTTAAGGTTTTATAAATAATTGTTTGCTTTGACTAGGCCTTTTAAATGAAGCCCCCTTCTAAAACCTGTCGAAGGCATGTCCTTTGCTTGAATTGGTGGTTCTATCTGTTATTACACTTTTATGGAAAGCCTTTAATTTTTGTTGAAGCCTTAATTTAGATATTGAGCTGTTCTAAAAAAACTGAAATGATACTTAGGTTTGGGTGAAATTTGATGCAGAGATGAGGCTCTAAAGTGCTAAAGTTATACTTTAGTTTCGGTAAAAATTGAAGTTCATGATGAAGTAAAGATGTAGCGTTTTTTAGGTCCATCTTCAAAGGTTTGAATGTAAACTCCTTTTTTTATGCTCCCTTTAGAAGTGCTCACGTTTCCTTGCATGGTAGATGGTTTATCCATACTGAGGGTTCACCCATGGTGTTTAGCTTCATCCATGGGAGTCATATGATGTCAACCTTGGAGAATTTGGAGGTGATCCCTTTTTGGAATCACCTTTTTTCCAAGACGCTCATGTTTTCCTACATAGTGGATGGTTCATGCATGTAAAGACTCCCCATGATGATCACTTCATCCATGGGATGCTTATGATATCAACCTTAAAGAATTTGGAGGTGGTCATTTTGGGATTAACCTCTTCCTCGATGCACTCATGCTTCCTTAAATGGTGGATAATTCATCCATGCAAAAGCTTCTCCTATGGTGTTCAGCTTCATCCATGTGAGGCATATGTTTTCAACCTGGGAGAATTTGGAGATGAGTTCTTTTGGGATCCACCTCTTCTTCGAGGCACTCACCTTCACTACATGATGAATTGTTCATCCATAAAGGCTTCATCTTTATAGGTATCTGAGGTGAGCTTCCATTGGAGTGCTTCTCACCTTTCCTTCCGAAGTGGATTACTTCTTTACATAGGTGGCTTATCCATGTTAAGGGCTTCCCCAGGTGGATGGTTCAGGCAAAGATGAGGTCTTACATGGTGAATATGTGGAAGGTCATGCTTATACATAAGCAAAATATGAAACTTTCCCTCAAGTCCTTTAGTAGTTTCATGACTGGGTCCCTCAACTTTTTAACTCGTACATTTTGATCCTCAAATTTTGAATTTTATTTCAGTCATACCCTTGATAAATTGCATTCAAAGTCTTTTAACTTTCGAAACATCTACACTTCAATCCCAAAGCTCACATTTTTGTACATTGTTCCCCTTAAATTTGAAAATTTTTACTTATCACTTGATAAAGGTGTTGCATAGACAATGAAGCCTCTACGCGGTTGATCACTTACTATTGTTGTTTTACAGCAGGTGGCACCCCGCTTTAGCCATAAGGCTTCTACTTACAGATAGCACTTTGGGTGAGGCGTCCATTCGTCATCTTTAGCTATGACTTCAGTTCGATTTTTTATCAAACGGAGTGTGGGCCATTTGTTTGGGCTTCTTATTGAGCCTTGGTTTGAAGCGTAACAAAAATATCAAAATGATAAGGAAACTTCCATAATTTTGAAGTATGAAATTCTAGAAGATCTAAAAACTTCGAGTTCACCAGTGAGTTTCAACTAAAAACTCACTGAGCTACTAGTTCACTTGTTAGAAAAATATCTGGTCCATTATTCTAAATATAGTTGATTTTATTTCTTTTTACACAAGAAAACTTTCTTAAATTTATGCCTAATAAATACACAAGAATCTCAATGAAACAATCATGGTGGGTATGGGACAGATCGGCCATTTCCACCCACGTCCCGTCGAGTATCTTTGTCACCTTATCAAATCCCCATACCCGGACGAAGAGGGTTTGGGGCAGGATAGGTCGCCTGCCTTATTTTATCGCCCCATGTATTTTATTTTATTTTGTTTATTTATTTTAATTTATTTTTATGTTATTAGTTCGTAAATATTATTACTTATTTTTCAATTTGTTGAGAATTGTCACATTTTTCTTTAAAAACGATGATAAATCTTTTATTTTTATTTGATAAAAAAATTTAAATTTGAAATTAACTTTAAAAAGGATGGGTAGCGAGGATGGGACTATTTTTCTCGTACCCACTTTGAGACAATGACCACAGCCCCGTTTACCTGGTTAGCTGGATTTTCCTGCCCCATTCAGGACTCGCATTGTGCATATCAAGTTGAACGAGTTTTTTTTTTTACCATCCATATAAAAGATATTAGTATTTACCATAAGCACAATAATAAGAACATCAAATAATATCTTACAATATCTTTACTAGAAAGAAATAGGGAAATAAAGAACATCAAATAATATCTCACCATGTCTTTACTATATAACGAAATAATGAGTCATTATTTTTTCATCAAGCATGGGAATATTTTGTTGTGATGCAATTAAAACAGTGAGCTATTTTAAAGATATAATTATATTATATTTTAATCTTATATAAATTTATTCAAATAGACATATACAAGATTGAATGAAAACATATCACTCTAAATTCATCCACTATATTTATTTTCATTAAATTCTCTTGGATCTTTTTATATTATTTTAGAATTTGTATTTAATTAAAACTATAATAGTTATAAAGTATTCTCTTTGTTGTACGTAATAAGTTTATTAGTGAATGACAATTGTACATTTGCAGTCCTAGAAATTATTACCATTGTATCAATAATCATTCCGTATAAATATGTAGCTTCGTTTCTCAATAAAATACACACGTCTATTGACTTTTATTCTCTCTTCTCATTTTTCTCTTTTATAATACGTTATCATCACGATTCTCTCAAAACAAAATGAATTAGTTAGAAGTTACTCAAACGGAAAACATCAAAAAGCTTGAGATAAATTATCAAGATATCTATTTAGTTGATAGTACAACGACACATACTATTTGTGAGGACAAAAAATATTTTTTTAATGTTAATAGTACAACTACGCATACTATTTTTTTAATGTTGATAATACAATTACGCATACTATTTGTCAAGATATCAAGTGCATTGAATATCATTGAAAGCTCTGGAAGAGCTTGTATTATTTTATCAAATAATACAAAATTATATATTGACGATACAGTTTACTGTGGCAACTTTAGAAAAAAAATTGCTTAGTTTTAAAGAGATCTGCTGCAATAGATATCACATTGAGATGATACAAAAAAATAATATTAAATATCTTTACATAAGTTCTTTTGTATCTAGCCAAAAGTAGATAAAAGAAAAACTACATGCACTTTCATATGATATTTATTGTACATTTATAAAAATAATTGAATCAAATATTGTCAAGAACAAGAAGTTCGTTGACATAAAAAACTTTATACTTTGACATGATCGACTTGGACGTCCAAAAGTTATAATAATGTGTCGAATAATAAACAACTTACATGGGCATACTTTAAAGAACCAGAAAATTCTTTTATCTCGTGATTATCTATGTGTAACTTGTTCGTAGGCAAGTTGGTCATTAGACATTCGACTACAAATGTCAATATTGAATCTCCAATTTTCTTGAAAAGAATTCATGGAAATATATGTGGGTCAATACATCAACCTTGTGGACCATTTTGTTATTTTATGTTATTAATCAGTTATTCTACTAGATTGACACATGTCTACCTACTTCCACTAGAAATATAGCTTTTGCTAGACTATTTGCTCAAATCATAAAATCATGAGCTCAATTTTGTGATTACTCAATCAAGACAATTTGTCTTCATAGTGTTGGCGAGTTTAGATCATGAGCATTCAATGATTATTTTATGTTAATTGTGATCTTTGTTGAACATTCAGTTGCAAATGTCCATATACAAAATGGTTTAGCAGAGTTGTTTATCAAATATCTACAACTTAGTGCTAGATCATTATTTATGAAAACAAAACTCTCAACTTCTTTTTGGGGTCACGGCATATTACGTATTGTATCATTGGTTCGTATAAGACCAAACTGGTAAACGGACAACAGATTCTAACTCAGCAAACCCAAAATTTGCAGAATAGGTTCGGTCCATATATGTCGGCAACCCCACGTGTCGTCAGGCCCCTGGTATGTGGCCTTCACACGCTACCTCAACCCGGTATTTCTAATGCTCGATCATAGCTAGACCATATGTTCCCTCATCTAGAGTTGTATGAGTCGCTTAAGCTCTATGATCTTATGTTGTTCCATTCAATGTCGACCTACTATTACTCAAGCTGAAAGGAGTCAGAGGAAATCATTCGTGCATGTTCTTCAAGCTCCTGAGGATTCCAGACATCACAGTTTGGTCCAGAAAGAGCCATACATCTACCATGGTGAGTCTACTGTAATTTTTGATGAGTTATATACGTAGTTTTTGTCCTACGAGTTTATACTTGTAGGTAAATTTGTGCATCGCAAACATTCTATGATTAAGGTACGCTAGAATTTAATGTGGTTTAGGTTTATTGGTGACTATGATATTGGACTTATTGATGGTGCACACATTATTATTCATGGCTCACAAGGATGATTATTCATGATTATTCTTCAAACCCACCTGGTATATAGATGGTTGTCCTGTGAGGATCATAAAATGGACCCCTAGTTTCAGCCATAAACATGAAGTTCCTATTGCTCATGTCTAGGTCTCGTTTCCTTTGCTTCCTATTCATTTTCATGTTAAGAGTTAATTGTTTGCAATAGCTAAGGCCATTGGGTTCTCACTTTGTATTGACAAAGTGACTTCTAATCTCCGACGACCAAGTGAGGCATGGGTTTGTGTTGACATTGATTAGGAATGTAAACTCCCTGATAGAGTATAGGTTGAGGGGAAGAAGAGATGAGGTTATTGGCAGTCGGTTGTTTATGATAAGGTGCTAAAATTTTTGTTTTTATTGCAAACACATTGGACACTTGGAGAATAGTTGCTCTAATGGTTCATATTTTGCCCCACCTTCTGTTGTCCTAGACCTTCCTTCTAGGCCTGTTTTGGCCAAAGGAAAGGAGAAGGAGATTGTGATGGAGACTCGCCAGAGGTGGACACTAATTAAGATAGATCATAACAGACACGACATACATCAAGTGTAGCTACTCAGGCTAATATACAGATTGCTCCCACTATCGCCCTCAGTGTCCCAGTCATTACATTTACTTCGTTACAGACAATTGCTCCACATGTGGCTCATACTCTATCTATATTTCCACATACTACTACTTCTTTGCCATCAGACCATTCTACAGTTGTTCCTATTAGGTCGGATACTCGGAGTGATATGATACGGGGTATGCCACAATTTATCAAGATTTTGATGATTGTTGGAGAGAGAGTATAGCCAAGTTCGAGACGTCAAAGAGTTGATAAAGTTGGTCATTTACATGTTCGAGTAACGGAGTCCATAATATTTAAGACAACAACCCAATGGTCAAGTAACATGTTGGGTACGGAAGCCGGAACGTGTTGGAAAGCACTCGAATTTTCAATCTCAGTTTGAGACTCATTT
>CAIGRL010046841.1:0-11357 GCA_903798325.1 Fraxinus xanthoxyloides
AAAAAAGACTAAAATGAAGCACAATCAAAGTGAAAATTCGGAAAAACAAGTGAAAAGGACTTAAATGAAGTACAATCAAAGTTTGAGGACTCAAGTGCAACTACTAAAAAAAAGTTGTGTCGGTCTCACGAAGAAGATTTGAGAGTATTAGGCATCAATTGGATGAGAAAATAAGTCAAATGTATGAAATATAGTAGAAGAATTATCATATATCAACTTCTAGCCGAAAAAGTTATGCTTCGAATTCTCAGTCTTGGTTTGAGACCCATTTTTGGCATAGAATACCTTCAAATTTGAACATTTATTCTAAACTATTTATAGTCCTTTGATGAAGCTTTTCAACGCATTTTGAATCACCTCAATCGGATATCGAAAGAGAAAGATATGATCAAAATACTGAAGGCTGTCCGGTGGGAAAAGAGTATAATCATGCGGCCGCATAGTATAACTTCCATGCGGTCGTATCCATCAGTCCAGGGACAAAAGGAGGCCAAGTAGAGTGGACAACCATATGGCCGCATGGTAGGTTTTTGGTCGCAAATTTTCTGGTTTCCTTTTCTCATTCAACCACGTTAGGAAACAAATTTAGGTCAAATATAAAAGCCAAAAACACGTCTAGAACAAAGGAGAGACGTCATATGAGATAGAAGAACCTTAAAATACATCTTGAGGAAGATTTGGAGGCAAGGATCTCAAAGAACAACATCAAGATTATTGGTTTTTCAAGCGTAATTGTTATTCAATGATGTCTTCTCTTACATTATTTCTGTATTTTATTCTTTTCTCCATGTTAAGCTAGTTATTCTTGTTCTAGGAGATCATGAACCTTGCTATGTAAACTTTGAATTCTAGTTTTGCAACATTTGACAATTAAACATGTTTTGAGGTTTGAATGATTTTTATTCACTTATTGTTTCCACAATTATTATGCATGTGATTGTGTGAGTGTAGTGATCTATTTCATGCATTTGAGAGAAAGATAATAGATTTGACACGGTATTAACAAAGAGTTGATTGATAAAAGAAATAGGGATAGTAGAGCCTCTAGCCTTAGCAAAGGAAACGTAGGAGATGATCCACCTCCCATCTGATGGATTATGAATGAAACCAAGTTGGCAACGAAATTGCCCCCAGCTTAGGGCAAGCACTTGCCATGACCACCTTAAATGCGGTGTTCGTGTTGGCCTATGAAAATGTTACGCATGAGACCAGCACTCAACAACCTGGGTCAGAACAATGGGCCCCCTGTAGAGGACGAGGGCTAGGGTGAGGTTCTTGACCTGGAGGTAGGTTGAACCCTCTCGAATATTGCACATATAATCATTTTTACACCCATGATAGACTGACTATAGGGACATTGCCCATTATCCTACGTGTGTGAGTCCCTGAAATAACCAATAGAACGTTTCACAGTTTGGAAATAGTCCCCCACCTTAGCATGATCAGCCGCCTAGGCGTGAGGAGGCTGCTACCCACTGTTAGGATGTATCCCACCAACGGAGGATGGAGCATGAAGAGGAAAGATCGAGAGATGGATAGCAACAACGGAGAGACCATCATGCTCGTTCGGATAACACTTCCATACATGAGATCAACATAATATTTGGAGGACCATATGTCGGTGGAGAAACGAGGAGCTCCCAAAGGAACTATACAGAGAGGCTAAAGGTCCCCTACTAACCAGTTATATAGGGGACGATAGTTTTCGAAGATACTTTTGACAAAATGGTTTTGGATCATGAGTTAACACCTATCATCGCTCCCTGTATGGCTTCATTGGAGATAGCCTAATTCTTAGGGGTAAAATCACACTGCAGTGGAGATGGGAGAGCCAGCCTAATCAATTTTGAACTTTACGAAGTTTTTGATAGTTGATAGTAGGTCAGCTTACCATGGAATATTAGGAAGACCTGCATTGAAAGATTTAGGAACCACCCCTCTGTCCACCACTTGTGCATGAAGTTCCCTACTGATTATGGAGTGGCAACGATAACAGATGACCAAAGGAGAGCTCAAGAATACTGCTAAAACTCCATCAGAAAGGCAGAGCCCAGGGACGTCAACGTGGTGATAACTGATATGGATATGGTGGAAGTCCCTGAGGAAGTGTTTACGCTCGATGAGATTGACCCTCTCATTGTTGAATTTGAGCCCTAGATAGCCCAGTGGAGGAGCTGGAGAATTTCCCAGTGGACCTCCTGAATCTCGCTAAGTTGTTAAGCTAGGTAGAGGCCTATCGTCGAAGATCAAATAAATGCTCAAGGACTTCCTAACTAGGAACCTGGATGTCTTTGCTTGGAGGCACTTAATAGCAAATAGAGGGTGTGTATTGATTTTTTCGACCTTAACAAGGTCTGTCCAAAGGACAACTTTTCCCTCCCCAAGATAGATCAACTGGTGGACTCCACCATTGGACATGAACTGTTGAGCTTCATTAATGCCTATTCCGGCTATAATCAAATTCCTATGTAGCCGGTGGATGAGCAAAGCACCTCTTTTATCACAGACATAGGATTTTATTGCTACAAAATGATGTCATTTAGGTTAAAGAATACTGGAACCACCTACCAAAGGCTTGTTAACAAAATGTTTACCAACCTTCTTAGAAAGACGATGGAGATCTATATGGATGACATGCTTGTCAAGAGCTTGAAAACAGATGATCATATAGCTTACTTGAACGATAGCTTTCAAATCTTGAAAAGGTATTGGATGTTGTTGAACCCCTTTAAGTGTGTCCGGTGTTGTGTCTAGCAAGTTCCTAGGATATATGGTCAACCAAAAGGTATAAAGGCAAATCTCGAGAAAATAAAAACATTGATCGAGATGAGGTCCCTTCTAAAATTGATGGAGGTGCAAAGCTTAACTGGGTGTGTGGCCGCTTTAAGTCATTTCATCTCAAAAGCTACCGAAAAATGTCTCCCATTCTTCAAGGTCTCAAAAGGAGCGAAGAAGTTTCAATGGACAGATGAGTGTGAAAAGGCCTCCAGAAGCTAAAAAAGCACATAGGCTAGGCTCTCCTCCTCTCAAGACCCAAGCTTGAAGAAGCCCTACAACTCTACTTGGCCGTCTTCAATGAGGCCATTAGTGCCATACTTATCGGGGAAGAGGGCACTGCCTAATTATAGTTTATTACATTAGCAAGGCATTGCTTGTTCTCTAAACCCGATACCCGAATATGGAGAAGCTAGCCTGGCGTTGGTCACCATGTCAAGAAAGTTAAGACTAACCGAATGTATGTGGCTAGCCTGGCGTTGGTCACCAAGCCCACACGATATACGTGTTGACCAATTTCCTGTTTAGGCAAGTACTCCATAAGCTAGATGCCTAGGAGATATTGTTGAAATGGGTAGTGGAGTTAAGCGAGTTCGAAGTCTTTTTCAAGGCAAGAGCGACCATCAAGGTCCAGGCCCTAGCAAACTTTGTAGCGAAATTTGCCAATGTCCCTAAGATAGAAGAAATTGTGGAGTCTGTTGAGCTCCCCACGTGGAATCTGTTCGTGGATGGGTCAGATGGAGACATAGGCTCGAGGGTGGCATAGTCCTGGTGAGCCTCGAAGGTCACAAATTGAATTGTGCGGTACATTTTGGATTCAAGGCCACTAATAATGGGCTGAATATGAGGCACTACTTACCGGCCTCAGACTAGTGAAAGAAATGCAAGTAAGGAGATTGCTCATCAATAGCGACACCCAACTTATCGTGGGCCAGGTAAACGACAACTTCATATCCAGGGATAAGGGCATGGCCACATACATTCGGTTAATGATCGAACTAACCCAAATCCAGCGCATTAAGATTACTCATGCTGATGCTTTATCAAAATTAGCTAGCAGTAAAGATTCAATATTATTGACGGTAGTGCCAATTAAGCAACTCGTGAAACCTTCCATCGCTACAAAAGAAGTGATGTGGGTAGAAGGGAATCCTATCTGGATGTAAACTATCATAGCTTATCTCAAAGACCAGGTCCTTCCTGACAACAAAGATGAGGCTTAGAAGCTAAGGAGAAGGTCCGCTCATTTTGTACCTATAGATGATATTATGTACAAATGAGGGATTTCTCTTTTTTCGGTGAGTTGGAGGTGAGGAGGCCACTTGTATACTCCATGAGATTCATGAATGCGTCTGTGACAATCACTCGGGAGGACTCATGTTGACACGAAAAGAATTGTGGTAGGGGTACTATTGGCCCACCTTGAAAAAGGATGCCATTTAGTTTGTGCGAAGATGTGAAAAATGTCAATGTTTTTCCCCATCCAAAGACAACCGTCCCAAGAACTGACTGTCGTATCCAGCCCCGGACCTTCACCAAATAGGGCATGTACCTCATAGGTCCCTTGCCTAAGGGCAAAGGATGGGCAAGTTTTGCTATCGTTGCAATAGACTAATTTATGAAATGGGTTGAAGCCGAACCTCTGGCTAAGATAACGGAACCCAACATTTTCAAATTCTTGTGGAAGAATATCATATGCTGGCTTGGAATTCCCCATTCGATTGTTTCAGATAATGGGAGTCAGATTGATAACAAGAAGGTCAAGGACCTATGTAAGGAGTTTGGAATCAAGAAACACTTTTCCATCCCTAGGCCAATGGATAAGTCCTGTGAATAAGACTATAAAACATACTTTGAAAAGGAAGCTCGAACCATCCGAAGGGGTCTAGGTGGATGAACTGCCACATGTGCTATGGGCAATCTGAACCACAAGCAGAACTCTGACTAGAGAAACTCATTTCTCAATAGCATACGATGCCGAGGCAATGAGCTCGGTAAAGGTTCGATTACCCTCTCCACGTAGATTGCATTTCAGCGGGATATCAAATGACGAGCTTAGAAAGTGTGAGCTCGACTTCCTCGAAGGAAATAGAGACGATTTCCAATCGAAGTTGGCTTCGTACTAAATGAAGATAACTCAATACTACAATATTGAGGTCAAGAAGAGGTCTTTTCGAATAAATAACTTGGTACTTCGAAGAGTGTTTTTATCCTCCAGGGAGCCAGGAATAGGTACTTTGGGCCGAATTGGGAAAGACCTACCGTATCCAATCGAAGACATGGATGGAAAGGTACAATGTCATCCATGGAATATTGATCATTTAAGAATGTACTATCAATGAACGTACTGAATAGCTGGAAGACGCCGACCATTGTAAATAAATAAATACTTTATTTGGAAAGTTAAAGTACAAAAAAATTTGTTTGGAAGTGAGGGCGCCTCTGAGGAGATAATCAGATCCCAAAAGGGATTGCATCGATTGAACTCCGAGGCGTACCTCATATGCCTTACCTTGTTGAAGCTAAATGTTAGAGAAGAATCATTTACATAGACGAACCATCCACCATGTAAGGAAGCGTGAGTGCCTCGGTGGAGAGGATCAGATCCAAAAAGGGATTATCTCGTTTAAAATCCGAGGCGTACATTACATGCCTCGCCTTAACGAAGCTGAACGTCAAAATAGAAGTCTTAATATGGATGAACCATATACCATGTAAGGAATAGATCCCAAAAGGGTTACCTCTTTTGAACTTTGAGGCGTACATCACATTCCTCGCCTAGATGAAGCTGAACGTCAAAAGAAAAGCCTTTACATAGATGAACCATCCACCATGTAAAGAAGCATGGGTGCCTTAGAAGAGATGATCAAATCCTAAGAAGGATTACTTCATTTGAACTTCGAGGTGTAAATCACATGACTCACCTTGACAAAGTTGAACATCAAAGCAAATGCCTTTACATGGATGAACCATCTACCATGTAATGAAGCGTGGGGGCGTCAGAGGAGAGGATCAGATCCCAAAAGGGATTACCTCAGTTGCACTCCAAGGTGTACATCACATGCATCAACTTGACGAAACTGAATGTCAAGGAAGAAGCCTTTACATGGATGAATCATCCGGCATATAAGGAAGAGTGGGGGTCTCAAAGGAGAGGATCGGATCCCAAAAAGGATTATCTCGTTTGAACTCCGAGGTGTACATTACATGCCTCGCCTTGACGAAGCTGAACATTAAGGGATAAGTCTTTATATAGATGAACCATCCACCATGTAAAGAAGCGTGGGCACCTCAGAGGAGAGGATTAGGTCCCAAGGGGATTGCCTCGATTGAACTACGAGTCGTACATCATAAGCATTTGTTGGTGAGGAAAAACGTCATGTTATTCAACATGATGTTATGTTATTTTGCTATGATTTGCTTAAGTTATACAAGTTAAAGAATTTGAAATGAAGTAATGCCAAAGTTTTCACTGAAGAATAAAAACAATTACTTTGTTCTCAAGTGCCTAAGTAAAAACGGTTCGTCACAAAGTCAAGTTATTTAAGCTTGTTTGCCTAAACAACGAAACAATAAATGAAACAGTACAAGATTGGATTACAAAAAAGAATTCATTCATTTAAAGTTCAGTACATCAAGAGGACTGTAGCCATTACAAAAAGATGAACCTAAACTACATTATCCTTGAGATGGCGGGGTTCCACACCTCGTTGGTTGGTACCTCCACAGTGTTCTGACCTGAAGTTTTTTCCTCAAGAGTTTCTTTTTGGTCTGCCTCTTCTTCGATTGCATCTTCAGCAAGTGTTTGAGGCACTTCCTCCATGAACTCTACCCTTAGTTCAGATGCGTCAAGCTTGGGTTAAAGCTCCTCCAACCTTTCCACCATCTTGGCATAGGCCAACTTTCACCAGTACGTGGCAAGTCACTGGTACTCTTCAATGAGATGGGAGTTGACAATAGAATTCTTCATCACTTTCTTCCCAGCCTATTGAGCCTCATCTTTAGCTCTCTTTGCTTCATCCACATAATACTTTATTTGGCTCTCCATGAACTGGTTGACTTCCTTACACCCAGCGAGCTGGACGTTGGTCTTCTCCAGAGCCTCGGCAGTAAGCTTTTGATGGTTGTTTGAGGTCTCCACCTTCTTAGTTACAGAGACTACATTGCATTGAGATTCATAAACCTCCTTCTTCAAAGCCTCTATCTCAGCTAAGACAGAATTTAACTTCTCCTCATTTTCAGCTCGTTGGGCCCTCATCGACTCAGCCTCTGAGTTTATTTTCTTTATTTCTTCGTCGACAGCAACAAGCTTATCTACCGAGGCCTTATTTATTCGATAAATGTCAGATAGAGCTTCCTGACATTCTAGGGCCACTCCAAAAGCCCTGGTACTTTGGCTTACCAGTACCGCAGTTAGGTTTACCGCATCACAGGTGGACATATGAATCTACCATCGTTTCGTCTAGAACTTATGAATATTCTCTGTGGAGCCTCGAACCTCAGGTGGAAGCATTTTAATTATTTCGGGAGCGATCTTATTGTCTTGCACGGCCAGAAATTTATAGGATTTGCCTGGGGTCCTTTTTGCTTGGGTCATCTTTTTAGCCTCTAAAGCTTGTGCTTCTTCTCTCTCAGCCTCCTTATTGGCCTTCCTGACCTTCTCAACTGCCACCGCCTTCTTCGTAGACTCTGTTAGCTTGGGTGGTGGGAGAGCATCTTTGCCGAAGTGGGACAGAGTAGTCCCAAACTTCACCGAGGCCCCACTGCTATGCACCAAGTTCCACTTCTTTTGGAGCTCCCCTTCTACTTTTCGTTTGCCCATCTCATCTCGTTCAGCTGTGGCCCTATATGGAGCCTCCCCTTAGCACCCTTCTCAGCTTGCTCCTTACTGAGGTACTCCAAATTCCTCCTCACATGCTTGCACTTGAAGACGAAGGCTTCAGGCCCTACCACCAAAAATTGTTGTGGCCTCCAGAATTGTAGCCACATCTGAAGTGGGGTACTCATTCTTCACATATTTACCTACAAATACCTAAGAGATAAAGGTTAGAAACCTACTAGTTAAATGAAATGAAAATAGCAAGTAAAAGAGCCTCATACCTTTGGAGGCCATCAGTCTAAAATCGATGAAATATCTCATTCGTTCTATGAGGTAGTCGAAGATTTAAGGACCACTTGTAGATGTCCTCAATTACGTCCTACTCTACCTCGTAGAGTTCGAAGCTCGAACCAGATCTGCAATAAGTCAACATGGTTAGTTCAGCACAGACAATCAATTGAAAATATGTGAAATAAGACACTCACATGCTTTATAGTACTAGGTCGGTACTGTGGAAGCTGGGATAGTGTATCCCTTCACAATCTTCTACCTATCTTTAACCCAAAACCAGGACTTCTTCTAGCCTTTGATGGAGGAAGGGAGCCCCGCAACAAAAGAAGCATAAGCCCTCCCAGGAGTGAGGTAGTACAACCACTTGACTCATCTTTTCCCAACACCCTGGAAGACATATAGAGGCATGTCCTCTCCTAATGACACTTTATTCCAGACAAAGTAGGCCCCAACCAATTGGCTCCACCCATTTGGTAGAACGTAGGTCGGAGCCAACATGAAGGTCCTCAGCACCGCCCTAAAAAAGGGTACAAATGTAGACGCATTCCTGCTTTAAACGTGAATTCACTTACTGGTACACATCCCGACCTCGAAGAGAATGTACGTCATGGGCTTTAGATACTCATAGTTCTATGTAATGTGGGATGTTGTATTTTTTCCTAAATTCGGCTAGATTTTTGGAAGTCATAGTAGAAGGAATCTTGGCAGCCCCCTAACCCACCTCATAATCTATTGGTTCCTTACACATGCTTTACCATTCTTCTAACCCCCCAGACATGGACTCCTCCCCAAACCTAGTAACTATAACTGCATCCCTCGACGACTCGAAATCCATTACAGACGAAAAAGAAAAGTGATGAAGAATATAGAAGTTGATGAAGATTGTGAAAACATTTTCATAAGATAATACCTAGAGGGAACGAGATCTAGAAAATCGTCGAAGAACTAAGAGACGCCGACTTTTTTTGAAAGTTTCAAATGCTTGAATGGATTTGAATGATTTTGCAAAAGTAAAATTTTAAAATGGCATGAGTTTGGTTTTTATATGAAAAGAAAATCAATTCTAGTCGTTGGATTGAGGCCCATTACATCTGAAACGTCCATTCTTCTATTGCATCAGAGCCATGGAATTCAAATGATTTATTTTACCAACGCCTCAGATCAACTCAAGATTATCATGTACTTGCCTCGGCACTTTAGTCGCCATTGCAACATACGTAGCCATCATTAATCATTTAATGTGATAGTCGTACCTGTATTGAAAGTTGTACCGCTTCGTCTGTCTTATCTCGGTAACGTGCGCAAATGTTAAATCATTGGCAACATTATCAAGGTCAATCATTAAGAAATTAGCATTGTCAGTTCAGCATTTCTCTGCCCTAGCTTCAATTAAATTCAGCTATCTTCAAGGCAAATCAGCCTCGGAAGTTCAACACTTCTTTGCCTCAACTTCAATTAAATTCAACTATCTTCAAAGTTAATCAACCTCGACATTTCAATATTCTTCGTTTCAAAGTGAGCCAATTTTAGAACAACTGTCGATTCTACATATAATATAAATAATTATATATGGACTTGGGGGACTATTGTTATGACTCGCCACTAGTACAGTCGTGTGGCCAACCCATTGTAGCGAGTAGGTCGGTATGCCTTGTGGCCGACCCACTATAGCTATGGACCTACTCCTGTCGAAGTATCAGCTATAAACGATGAGGCCCTTGGGTAAATTCCAAGGCCTGTTACTCATTTTGAGGTAGACCTGTCGAAATTGATCAAGCCGAGGCTCTATCCCAGTTTGGATGGCCCATGTGCAGAGATCTTGAATTTATGACTCGAGACCTTTGTGAAATGATTGATGTGACCTTTATAAAAGTATATTTGTGTTGTGTCTTATCTTGTCAATAGGATGTAAGAGCATTAAATGCATTGTAAGCTAGGAATGTCAAAATGATGGCTAGGATTAGATGTTTCAGCCGAGGAGATGAGGCCATGTGTAATTTCATCCAATGGTCACCATCCCTTTTGTAACATTATAAATACCCCCTATGTGTGACCATTGAAGGGGGATCCAACTCTTAACACTCAAAGCAATTTATTTTCTTCTTACGCACGTTGATTTTTAAGTCTTTTACTTTGATTTCGTGGCGATTGGTTATTATTGTACAATCGTATCCCGGATATCTCGTTGGAACCCAAATAGAAACGTCTCATGTCGTTGAGTTTCTCCCATGTCTAGTTTAGAAGTGATCTTGACCGTTGATTAGAATTAGCTGTTGGCAGCATATTTTGAGGTCAACATGTCCCACGTTTCATCAGTATCTCTCTAGGTTGAAGCACTAAAGCCTGCAGCTTAAATTCTCAACAAAGTTCCATGTAAACCAATTGCTAAAGGGTTACAATTTTTTTAAGAGATCCCATTATTAGGTTAAGTTTCAAAATGGAAAATTTCTGATTCATTGAGGATGTAGAATTTGCAGGGGAGATAAGATTATAAAATTAAAGATTTTATCTTAGAGGAAGAATATGTATATATTTCTTTTGTTGCAATTGACAATGATCAGGATCAGGGAAAAATTCGTGCTCTAGATCTTGTTCAAGAAAATTTTCGATCAAAATAATATTACAAAATTTCATATACACAATCAAGAGATTGTTCAAAAAAATAAACTCAACAACACAAAAAACAAATGTCATTAAGGAAATCCACTATAAAAGAAAAAATGCAATTTTGAATGACTGTATATTTTTTTCCAAGAAAATAAGGATGACATAGATTGATGGAAGAAGAACTGATCAATCAACTTTCATCAAGTCGTGCAAATGAATACTTTTAAGGAGTGGATTGATATTATGTATCAAGAGATAAAGTTCATAAGTAACAATGACGTTTGTGAACTCGTCTTATTTCTTGAAGGTGCAAAACCAACTGGTTGTAATTGGATATTTAAAATTATGAGGGATTTGAAGTGGTGACGTGGAGATATATGAGAGTCGTCTTATTGCAAATGATTTTACTCAAAAGGAAGACATTGATATTAATTTTGTTTCTCCGGTTCCTATAAAAGACTTTTTAGGACAATTGTGGCATTTGTATTTTCATCTTAAGTTACGTTAGATGATTTACAAATTAAAGAAATTCATCTATGTGCTTAAACTGGTTTCCCTTAATGGTATTATAAATTTCATCAAATAATTATATCATTTGGTTTTGAAATGAATTCAATTGATGATTGTGTATATCACGAGTTCAGTGGGAGTAAACATATTTTTTTTGTATTGTATGTCGACGACATACTTCTTACATGTAAATTACATAAGTTTACTGCACGAAACAAAGAGATTTCTGTTATGTAATTTTGAAATGAAAAAATCTTGATGATGCCTATTTTGTATTAAGGATATAGATACACATGGATCATTCTCGGTGTATTTTTTATCTTCCTATAATAAAAGAGTGAGTTTTAAAATCACT